>JAPDNY010001153.1:0-18596 GCA_029375565.1 Gekko gecko | reverse complement strand
CTTTTACTTCCTTTGATGGTCGGATTTTATGGTACCCTCTGCGTTGCATGCCGCTTTCACTTCCTTTGATGGTCGGATTTTATGGTACCCTCTGCATTGCATGCTCCTTTTACTTCCTTTGATGGTCGGATTTTATGGTACCCTCTGCGTTGCATGCCGCTTTCACTTCCTTTGATTGTCGGATTTTATGGTACCCTCTGCATTGCATGCTCCTTTTACTTCCTTTGATGGTCGGATTTTATGGTACCCTCTGCGTTGCATGCCGCTTTCACTTCCTTTGATTGGTCGGATTTTATGGTACCCTCTGCATTGCATGCTCCTTTTACTTCCTTTGATGGTCGGATTTTATGGTACCCTCTGCGTTGCATGCCGCTTTCACTTCCTTTGATGGTCGGATTTTATGGTACCCTGCTGCATTGCATGCTCGCTTTTACTTCCTTTGATGGTCGGATTTTATGGTACCTCTGCGTTGCATGCCGCTTTCACTTCCTTGATGTCGGATTTTGGTACCCTGCATTGCATGCCTTTTACTTCCTTTGATGGTCGGATTTTATGGTACCCTCTGCATTGCATGCTCCTTTTACTTCCTTTGATGGTCGGATTTTATGGTACCCTCTGCGTTGCATGCCGCTTTCACTTCCTTTGATGGTCGGATTTTATGGTACCCTCTGCATTGCATGCTCCTTTTACTTCCTTTGATGGTCGGATTTTATGGTACCCTCTGCATTGCATGCCTCTTTTACTTCCTTTGATGATTGTCGGATTTTATGGTACCCTCTGCATTGCATGCTCCTTTACTTCCTTTGATGGTCGGATTTTATGGTACCCTCTGCGTTTGCATGCTCGCTTTCACTTCCTTTGATGGTCGGATTTTATGGTACCCTCTGCATTGCATGCTCCTTTCACTTCCTTTGATGGTCGGATTTTATGGTACCTCTGCGTTGCATGCCCTTTCACTTCTTTGATGGTCGGATTTTATGTTCCTCTGCATGCTCCTTTTACTTCCTTTGATGGTCGGATTTTATGGTACCTCTGCGTTGCATGCCGCTTTCACTTCCTTTGATTGTCGGATTTTATGGTACCCTCTGCATTGCATGCTCCTTTTACTTCCTTTGATGGTCGGATTTTATGGTACCCTCTGCGTTGCATGCCGCTTTCACTTCCTTTGATGGTCGGATTTTATGGTACCCTCTGCATTGCATGCTCCTTTTACTTCCTTTGATGGTCGGATTTTATGGTACCCTCTGCGTTGCATGCCGCTTTCACTTCCTTTGATTGTCGGATTTTATGGTACCCTCTGCATTGCATGCTCCTTTTACTTCCTTTGATGGTCGGATTTTATGGTACCCTCTGCGTTGCATGCCGCTTTCACTTCCTTTGATTGTCGGATTTTATGGTACCCTCTGCATTGCATGCTCCTTTTACTTCCTTTGATGGTCGGATTTTATGGTACCCTCTGCGTTGCATGCCGCTTTCACTTCCTTTGATGGTCGGATTTTATGGTACCCTCTGCATTGCATGCTCCTTTTACTTCCTTTGATGGTCGGATTTTATGGTACCCTCTGCGTTGCATGCCGCTTTCACTTCCTTTGATGGTCGGATTTTATGGTGCCCTCTGCGTTGCATGCCGCTTTACTCTTTGATGGTCGGATTTTATGGCACCCTCTGCATTGCATGCTCTTTCATCCTTTGATGGTCGGATTTTATGGTACCTCTGCATTGCATGCTCGCTTTACTTCCTTTGATGGTCGGATTTTATGGTACCCTCTGCGTTGCATGCCGCTTTCACTTCCTTTGATTGTCGGATTTTATGGTACCTCTCTGCATTGCATGCCCTTTTACTTCCTTTGATGGTCGGATTTTGTGGTAACCCTGCGTTGCATGCCGCTTTCACTTCCTTGATGGTCGGATTTTATGGTACCTCTGCGTTGCATGCCGCTTTCACTTCCTTTGATGGTCGGATTTTATGGTACCCTCTGCGTTGCATGCCGCTTTCACTTCCTTTGATGGTCGGATTTTTATGGTACCCTCTGCATTGCATGCCCTTTACTTCCTTTGATGGTCGGATTTTATGGTACCCTCTGCGTTGCATGCCGCTTTCACTTCCTTTGATTGTCGGATTTTATGGTACCCTCTGCATTGCATGCTCCTTTTACTTCCTTTGATGGTCGGATTTTATGGTACCCTCTGCGTTGCATGCCGCTTTTCACTTCCTTTGATGTGTCGGATTTTTATGGTACCCTCTGCATTGCATGCTCGCTTTTTACTTCCTTTGATGGTCGGATTTTATGGTACCCTCTGCGTTGCATGCCGCTTTCACTTCCTTTGATGGTCGGATTTTATGGTACCCTCTGCATTGCATGCTCCTTTTACTTCCTTTGATGGTCGGATTTTATGGTACCCTCTGCGTTGCATGCCGCTTTCACTTCCTTTGATGGTCGGATTTTATGGTACCCTCTGCATTGCATGCTCCTTTACTTCCTTTGATGGTCGGATTTTATGGTACCCTCTGCGTTGCATGCCGCTTTCACTTCCTTTGATTGTCGGATTTTATGGTACCCTCTGCATTGCATGCTCCTTTTACTTCCTTTGATGGTCGGATTTTATGGTACCCTCTGCGTTGCATGCCGCTTTCACTTCCTTTGATGGTCGGATTTTATGGTACCCTCTGCGTTGCATGCTCGCTTTTACTTCCTTTGATGGTCGGATTTTATGGTACCCTCTGCGTTGCATGCCGCTTTCACTTCCTTTGATGGTCGGATTTTATGGTACCCTCTGCATTGCATGCTCCTTTTACTTCCTTTGATGGTCGGATTTTATGGTACCCTCTGCGTTGCATGCCGCTTTCACTTCCTTTGATGGTCGGATTTTATGGTACCCTCTGCGTTGCATGCCCTTTACTTCCTTGATGGTCGGATTTTATGGTACCCTCGCGTTGCATGCCTTTTACTTCCTTTGATGGTCGGATTTTATGGTACCCTCTGCGTTGCATGCCGCTTTCACTTCCTTTGATGGTCGGATTTTATGGTACCCTCTGCGTTGCATGCCGCTTTCACTTCCTTTGATGGTCGGATTTTATGGTACCCTCTGCATTGCATGCTCCTTTTACTTCCTTTGATGGTCGGATTTTATGGTACCCTCTGCGTTGCATGCCGCTTTCACTTCCTTTGATGGTCGGATTTTATGGTACCCTCTGCGTTGCATGCCGCTTTCACTTCCTTTGATTGTCGGATTTTATGGTACCCTCTGCATTGCATGCTCCTTTTACTTCCTTTGATGGTCGGATTTTATGGTACCCTCTGCGTTGCATGCCGCTTTCACTTCCTTTGATTGTCGGATTTTATGGTACCCTCTGCATTGCATGAACCTTTAACTTCCTTTGATGGTCGGATTTTATGGTACCTCTGCGTTGCATGCCGCTTTCACTTCCTTTGATGGTCGGATTTATGGTACCCTCTGCGTTGCATGCCGCTTTCACTTCCTTTGATTGTCAGATTTTATGGTACCCTCTGCATTGCATGCTCCTTTTACTTCCTTTGATGGTCGGATTTTATGGTACCCTCTGCGTTGCATGCCGCTTTCACTTCCTTTGATTGTCGGATTTTATGGTACCCTCTGCGTTGCATGCCGCTTTCACTTCCTTTGATGGTCGGATTTTATGGTACCCTCTGCATTGCATGCCGCTTTCACTTCCTTTGATTGTCGGATTTTATGGTACCCTCTGCATTGCATGCTCCTTTTACTTCCTTTGATGGTCGGATTTTATGGTACCCTCTGCGTTGCATGCCGCTTTCACTTCCTTTGATTGTCGGATTTTATGGTACCCTCTGCATTGCATGCTCCTTTTACTTCCTTTGATGGTCGGATTTTATGGTACCCTCTGCCTTGCATGCCGCTTTCACTTCCTTTGATGGTCGGATTTTATGGTACCCTCTGCGTTGCATGCCGCTTTCACTTCCTTTGATGGTCGGATTTTATGGTACCCTGCATTGCATGCCGCTTCCTTTGATGGTCGGATTTTATGGTACCCTCTGCGTTGCATGCTTTCACTTCCTTTGATGGTCGGATTTTATGGTACCCTCTGCGTTGCATGCCGCTTTCACTTCCTTTGATGGTCGGATTTTATGGTACCCTGCTGCATGCCGCTTACTTCCTTGATGGTCGGATTTGCGGTACCTCTGCATTGCATGCTCACTTCCTTTGATGGTCGGATTTTATGGGTACCCTCTGCGTTGCATGTCCTTTACTTCCTTTGATGGTCGGATTTTATGGTACCCTCTGCGTTGCATGCCGCTTTCACTTCCTTTGATTGTCGGATTTTATGGTACCCTCTGCATTGCATGCTCCTTTTACTTCCTTTGATGGTCGGATTTTATGGTACCCTCTGCGTTGCATGCCGCTTTCACTTCCTTTGATGGTCGGATTTTATGGTACCCTCTGCATTGCATGCTCCTTTCACTTCCTTTGATGGTCGGATTTTATGGTACCCTCTGCGTTGCATGCCGCTTTCACTTCCTTTGATTGTCAGATTTTATGGTACCCTCTGCATTGCATGCTCCTTTTACTTCCTTTGATGGTCGGATTTTATGGTACCCTCTGCATTGTATGCCGCTTTCACTTCCTTTGATTGTCGGATTTTATGGTACCCTCTGCATTGCATGCTCGCTTTCACTTCCTTTGATGGTCGGATTTTATGGTACCCTCTGCATTGCATGCTCCTTTTACTTCCTTTGATGGTCGGATTTTATGGTACCCTCTGCGTTGCATGCCGCTTTCACTTCCTTTGATTGTCGGATTTTATGGTACCCTCTGCATTGCATGCTCCTTTTACTTCCTTTGATGGTCGGATTTTATGGTACCCTCTGCGTTGCATGCCGCTTTCACTTCCTTTGATGGTCGGATTTTATGGTACCCTCTGCGTTGCATGCCGCTTTCACTTCCTTTGATGGTCGGATTTTATGGTACCCTCTGCATTGCATGCCGCTTTCACTTCCTTTGATTGTCAGATTTTATGGTACCCTCTGCATTGCATGCTCCTTTTACTTCCTTTGATGGTCGGATTTTATGGTACCCTCTGCGTTGCATGCCGCTTTCACTTCCTTTGATGGTCGGATTTTATGGTACCCTCTGCATTGCATGCTCCTTTTACTTCCTTTGATGGTCGGATTTGATGGTACCCTCTGCGTTGCATGCCGCTTTCACTTCCTTTGATGGTCGGATTTTATGGTACCCTCTGCGTTGCATGCCGCTTTCACTTCCTTTGATTGTCGGATTTTATGGTACCCTCTGCATTGCATGCTCCTTTTACTTCCTTTGATGGTCGGATTTTATGGTACCCTCTGCGTTGCATGCCGCTTTCACTTCCTTTGATTGTCGGATTTTATGGTACCCTCTGCGTTGCATGCCGCTTTCACTTCCTTTGATGGTCGGATTTTATGGTACCCTCTGCATTGCATGCCGCTTTCACTTCCTTTGATTGTCGGATTTTATGGTACCCTCTGCATTGCATGCTCCTTTTACTTCCTTTGATGGTCGGATTTTATGGTACCCTCTGCGTTGCATGCCGCTTTCACTTCCTTTGATTGTCGGATTTTATGGTACCCTCTGCATTGCATGCTCCTTTTACTTCCTTTGATGGTCGGATTTTATGGTACCCTCTGCGTTGCATGCCGCTTTCACTTCCTTTGATGGTCGGATTTTATGGTACCCTCTGCATTGCATGCCGCTTTCACTTCCTTTGATTGTCGGATTTTATGGTACCCTCTGCATTGCATGCTCCTTTTACTTCCTTTGATGGTCGGATTTTATGGTACCTCTGCGTTGCATGCCGCTTTCACTTCCTTTGATTGTCGGATTTTATGGTACCCTCTGCATTGCATGCTCCTTTTACTTCCTTTGATGGTCGGATTTTATGGTACCCTCTGCGTTGCATGCCGCTTTCACTTCCTTTGATGGTCGGATTTTATGGTACCCTCTGCGTTGCATGCCGCTTTCACTTACCTTTGATTGTCAGATTTTATGGTACCCTCTGCATTGCATGCTCCTTTACTTCCTTTGATGGTCGGATTTTATGGTACCTTCTGCATTGTATGCCGCTTTCACTTCCTTTGATTGTCGGATTTTATGGTACCCTCTGCATTGCATGCTCCTTTACTTCCTTTGATGGTCGGATTTTATGGTACCCTCTGCGTTGCATGCCGCTTTCACTTCCTTTGATTGTCGGATTTTATGGTACCCTCTGCATTGTATGCCGCTTTCACTTCCTTTGATTGTCAGATTTTATGGTACCCTCTGCATTGCATGCTCCTTTTACTTCCTTTGATGGTCGGATTTTATGGTACTCTCTGCATTGTATGCCGCTTTCACTTCCTTTGATTGTCGGATTTTATGGTACTCTCTGCATTGCATGCCGCTTTCACTTCCTTTGATTGTCAGATTTTATGGTACCCTCTGCATTGCATGCTCCTTTTACTTCCTTTGATGGTCGGATTTTATGGTACCCTCTGCATTGCATGCTCCTTTTACTTCCTTTGATGGTCGGATTTTATGGTACCCTCTGCATTGCATGCTCCTTTTACTTCCTTTGATGGTCGGATTTTATGGTACCCTCTGCATTGCATGCTCCTTTTACTTCCTTTGATGGTCGGATTTTATGGTACCCTCTGCATTGTATGCCGCTTTCACTTCCTTTGATTGTCGGATTTTATGGTACCCTCTGCATTGTATGCCGCTTTCACTTCCTTTGATTGTCGGATTTTATGGTACCCTCTGCATTGTATGCCGCTTTCACTTCCTTTGATTGTCGGATTTTATGGTACCCTCTGCATTGTATGCCGCTTTCACTTCCTTTGATTGTCAGATTTTATGGTACCCTCTGCATTGCATGCTCCTTTTACTTCCTTTGATGGTCGGATTTTATGGTACCCTCTGCATTGCATGCCGCTTTCACTTCCTTTGATTGTCGGATTTTATGGTACCCTCTGCATTGCATGCTCCTTTTACTTCCTTTGATGGTCGGATTTTATGGTACCCTCTGCGTTGCATGCCGCTTTCACTTCCTTTGATTGTCGGATTTTATGGTACCCTCTGCATTGTATGCCGCTTTCACTTCCTTTGATTGTCAGATTTTATGGTACCCTCTGCATTGCATGCTCCTTTTACTTCCTTTGATGGTCGGATTTTATGGTACCTCTGCATTGTATGCCGCTTTCACTTCCTTTGATTGTCGGATTTTATGGTACCCTCTGCATTGCATGCTCCTTTTACTTCCTTTGATGGTCGGATTTTATGGTACCCTCTGCGTTGCATGCCGCTTTCACTTCCTTTGATTGTCGGATTTTATGGTACCCTCTGCATTGTATGCCGCTTTCACTTCCTTTGATTGTCAGATTTTATGGTACCCTCTGCATTGCATGCTCCTTTTACTTCCTTTGATGGTCGGATTTTATGGTACCCTCTGCATTGTATGCCGCTTTCACTTCCTTTGATTGTCGGATTTTATGGTACCCTCTGCATTGCATGCCGCTTTCACTTCCTTTGATTGTCAGATTTTATGGTACCCTCTGCATTGCATGCTCCTTTTACTTCCTTTGATGGTCGGATTTTATGGTACCCTCTGCATTGCATGCTCCTTTTACTTCCTTTGATGGTCGGATTTTATGGTACCCTCTGCATTGCATGCTCCTTTTACTTCCTTTGATGGTCGGATTTTATGGTACCCTCTGCATTGCATGCTCCTTTTACTTCCTTTGATGGTCGGATTTTATGGTACCCTCTGCATTGTATGCCGCTTTCACTTCCTTTGATTGTCGGATTTTATTGTACCCTCTGCATTGTATGCCGCTTTCACTTCCTTTGATTGTCGGATTTTATGGTACCCTCTGCATTGTATGCCGCTTTCACTTCCTTTGATTGTCGGATTTTATGGTACCCTCTGCATTGTATGCCGCTTTCACTTCCTTTGATTGTCAGATTTTATGGTACCCTCTGCATTGCATGCCGCTTTCGCTTCCTTTGATTGTCGGATTTTATGGTACCCTCTGCATTGCATGCCGCTTTCGCTTTCTTTGATCATTGGATTTTATGGTACCCTCTGCATTGCATGCCGCTTTCGCTTTCTTTGATCATTGGATTTTATGGTACTCTCTGCTTTGCATGCCGCTTTCGCTTTCTTTGGTCATCGGATTTTATGGTACCCTCTGCATTGCATGCCGCTTTCGCTTCCTTTGGTCATCGGATTTTATGGTACCCTCTGCATTGCATGCCGCTTTCACTTCCTTTAGTCATCGGATTTTATGGTACCTTCTGCATAGATTTATGGCCGTTCAGGGTTGACCTTGCAGTCAGTACGGCGTTGGCCCCGGGGTATCCGAATGTGGTTTTAAGCGGCACCTTCCCTGCAGTGGGTGATTCTCCATTGGCTTTTCCCTCCGTTGTTTTAGCAAACCCATGTTGGAACAGAAATTCCTCTCCGTATTTCATGCCGTTTTCATTTTCTTTGTTCATCGGATTTTATGGTACTCTCTGCATTGCATGCCGCTTTCGCTTTCTTTGGTCATCGGATTTTATGGTACCCTCTGCACTGCATGCCGCTTTCACTTTCTTTGATCATCGGGTTTTATGGTACCCTCTGCACTGCATGCTGCTTTCACTTCCTTTGGTCATTGGATTTTATGGTACTCTCTGAATTGCATGCCGCTTTCGCTTTCTTTGGTCATCGGATTTTATGGTACTCTCTGCATTGCATGCCGCTTTCGCTTTCTTTGGTCATCGGATTTTATGGTACTCTTTGCATTGCATGCCGCTTTCGCTTTCTTTGGTCATCGGATTTTATGGTATCTTCTGCATAGATTTATGGCCGTTCAGGGGTGACCTTGCAGTCAGTATGGCGTCAGCCTGGGGTATCCAAATGTGGTTTTCAGCTGCACCTTCCCCTCAGTGGGTGATTCTCCACTGGCTTTTCCTTCCATTGTTTTAGCAAACCCACGTTGGAACAGAGATTCCTCTCCGTATTTCATGCCGTTTTCATTTTCTTTGTTCATCGGATTTTATGGTACCCTCTGCATTGCATGCTGCTTTCACTTCCTTTGGTCATCGGATTTTATGGTACCCTCTGCACTGCGTGCCGCTTTCACTTTCTTTGATCACTGGATTTTATGGTACCCTCTGCATTGCATGCTGATTTCACTTCCTTTGGCCATTGGATTTTATGGTACCCTCTGCGTTGCATGCCGCTTTCACTTCCTTTGATTGTCGGATTTTATGGTACCCTCTGCATTGCATGCTCCTTTTACTTCCTTTGATGGTCGGATTTTATGGTACCCTCTGCATTGCATGCTCCTTTTACTTCCTTTGATGGTCGGATTTGATGGTACCTCTGCGTTGCATGCCGCTTTCACTTCCTTTGATTGTCGGATTTTATGGTACCCTCTGCATTGCATGCTCCTTTTACTTCCTTTGATGGTCGGATTTTATGGTACCCTCTGCATTGCATGCTCCTTTTACTTCCTTTGATGGTCGGATTTTATGGTACCCTCTGCGTTGCATGCCGCTTTCACTTCCTTTGATTGTCGGATTTTATGGTACCCTCTGCGTTGCATGCCGCTTTCACTTCCTTTGATGGTCGGATTTTATGGTACCCTCTGCATTGCATGCCGCTTTCACTTCCTTTGATTGTCGGATTTTATGGTACCCTCTGCATTGCATGCTCCTTTTACTTCCTTTGATGGTCGGATTTTATGGTACCCTCTGCGTTGCATGCCGCTTTCACTTCCTTTGATTGTCGGATTTTATGGTACCCTCTGCATTGCATGCTCCTTTTACTTCCTTTGATGGTCGGATTTTATGGTACCCTCTGCATTGCATGCTCCTTTTACTTCCTTTGATGGTCGGATTTTATGGTACCCTCTGCGTTGCATGCCGCTTTCACTTCCTTTGATTGTCGGATTTTATGGTACCCTCTGCATTGCATGCTCCTTTTACTTCCTTTGATGGTCGGATTTTATGGTACCCTCTGCGTTGCATGCCGCTTTCACTTCCTTTGATTGTCGGATTTTATGGTACCCTCTGCATTGCATGCTCCTTTACTTCCTTTGATGGTCGGATTTTATGGTACCCTCTGCGTTGCATGCCGCTTTCACTTCCTTTGATGGTCGGATTTTATGGTACCCTCTGCATTGCATGCTCCTTTTACTTCCTTTGATGGTCGGATTTTATGGTACCCTTTGCGTTGCATGCCGCTTTCACTTCCTTTGATGGTCGGATTTTATGGTACCCTCTGCATTGCATGCTCCTTTTACTTCCTTTGATGGTCGGATTTTATGGTACCCTCTGCATTGCATGCTCCTTTTACTTCCTTTGATGGTCGGATTTTATGGTACCCTCTGCGTTGCATGCCGCTTTCACTTCCTTTGATTGTCGGATTTTATGGTACCTCTGCATTGCATGCTCCTTTTACTTCCTTTGATGGTCGGATTTTATGGTACCTCTGCATTGCATGCTCCTTTACTTCCTTTGATGGTCGGATTTTATGGTACCCTCTGCGTTGCATGCCGCTTTCACTTCCTTTGATGGTCGGATTTTATGGTACCCTCTGCATTGCATGCTCCTTTTACTTCCTTTGATGGTCGGATTTTATGGTACCCTCTGCGTTGCATGCCGCTTTCACTTCCTTTGATGGTCGGATTTTATGGTACCCTCTGCGTTGCATGCTCCTTTTACTTCCTTTGATGGTCGGATTTTATGGTACCCTCTGCGTTGCATGCCGCTTTCACTTCCTTTGATTGTCGGATTTTATGGTACCCTCTGCATTGCATGCTCCTTTTACTTCCTTTGATGGTCGGATTTTATGGTACCCTCTGCGTTGCATGCCGCTTTCACTTCCTTTGATGGTCGGATTTTATGGTACCCTCTGCATTGCATGCTCCTTTTACTTCCTTTGATGGTCGGATTTTATGGTACCCTCTGCGTTGCATGCCGCTTTCACTTCCTTTGATGGTCGGATTTTATGGTACCCTCTGCGTTGCATGCTCCTTTTACTTCCTTTGATGGTCGGATTTTATGGTACCCTCTGCATTGCATGCTCCTTTTACTTCCTTTGATGGTCGGATTTTATGGTACCCTCTGCGTTGCATGCCGCTTTCACTTCCTTTGATTGTCGGATTTTATGGTACCCTCTGCATTGCATGCTCCTTTTACTTCCTTTGATGGTCGGATTTTATGGTACCCTCTGCATTGCATGCTCCTTTTACTTCCTTTGATGGTCGGATTTTATGGTACCCTCTGCGTTGCATGCCGCTTTCACTTCCTTTGATGGTCGGATTTTATGGTACCCTCTGCATTGCATGCTCGCTTTCACTTCCTTTGATGGTCGGATTTTATGGTACCTCTGCGTTGCATGCCGCTTTCACTTCCTTTGATGGTCGGATTTTATGGTACCTGCATTGTGTCTTTTACTTTGATGGTCGGATTTTGGCACCCCTGCCATGCCGCTTTCACTTCCTTTGATGGTCGGATTTTATGGTACCCTCTGCATTGCATGCCGCTTTCACTTCCTTTGATTGTCGGATTTTATGGTACCCTCTGCATTGCATGCTCCTTTTACTTCCTTTGATGGTCGGATTTTATGGTACCCTCTGCGTTGCATGCCGCTTTCACTTCCTTTGATTGTCGGATTTTATGGTACCCTCTGCATTGCATGCTCCTTTTACT
This sequence comes from Gekko gecko, assembly GCA_029375565.1. Classification (NCBI taxonomy): domain Eukaryota; kingdom Metazoa; phylum Chordata; class Lepidosauria; order Squamata; family Gekkonidae; genus Gekko; species Gekko gecko. Next base: position 6,887 of record JAPDNY010001153.1, on the reverse strand, counting down.
TCCTTTGATGGTCGGATTTTATGGTACCCTCTGCGTTGCATGCCGCTTTCACTTCCTTTGATGGTCGGATTTTATGGTACCCTCTGCGTTGCATGCCGCTTTCACTTCCTTTGATTGTCGGATTTTATGGTACCCTCTGCATTGCATGCTCCTTTTACTTCCTTTGATGGTCGGATTTTATGGTACCCTCTGCGTTGCATGCCGCTTTCACTTCCTTTGATGGTCGGATTTTATGGTACCTCTGCGTTGCATGCCGCTTTCACTTCCTTTGATTGTCGGATTTTATGGTACCCTCTGCATTGCATGCTCCTTTTACTTCCTTTGATGGTCGGATTTTATGGTACCCTCTGCGTTGCATGCCGCTTTTACTTCCTTTGATGGTCGGATTTTATGGTACCCTCTGCATTGCATGCTCTTTTACTTCCTTTGATGGTCGGATTTTATGGTACCCTCTGCGTTGCATGCCGCTTTCACTTCCTTTGATGGTCGGATTTTTATGGTACCCTCTGCATTGCATGCTCCTTTTACTTCCTTTGATGGTCGGATTTTATGGTACCCTCTGCGTTGCATGCCGCTTTCACTTCCTTTGATTGTCGGATTTTATGGTACCCTCTGCATTGCATGCTCCTTTTACTTCCTTTGATGGTCGGATTTTATGGTACCCTCTGCGTTGCATGCCGCTTTCACTTCCTTTGATGGTCGGATTGTATTTCGCATTGCATGCTCCTTTACTCCTTTGATGGTCGGATTTTATGGTACCCTCTGCGTTGCATGCCGCTTTCACTTCTTTGATGGTCGGATTTTATGGTACCCTCTGCGTTGCATGCCGCTTTCATTTTATGGTACCCTCTGCATTGCATGCTCCTTTTACTTCCTTTGATGGTCGGATTTTATGGTACCCTCTGCGTTGCATGCCGCTTTCACTTCCTTTGATGGTCGGATTTTATGGTACCCTCTGCGTTGCATGCCGCTTCACTTCCTTTGATTGTCGGATTTTATGGTACCCTCTGCATTGCATGCTCCTTTTACTTCCTTTGATGGTCGGATTTTTATGGTACCCTCTGCGTTGCATGCCGCTTTCACTTCCTTTGATGGTCGGATTTTATGGTACCCTCTGCGCTGCATGCCGCTTTCACTTCCTTTGATTGTCAGATTTTATGGTACCCTCTGCATTGCATGCTCCTTTTACTTCCTTTGATGGTCGGATTTTATGGTACCCTCTGCGTTGCATGCCGCTTTCACTTCCTTTGATGGTCGGATTTTATGGTACCCTCTGCGTTGCATGCCGCTTTACTTCCTTTGATGGTCGGATTTTATGGTACCCTCTGCATTGCATGCCGCTTTCACTTCCTTTGATTGTCGGATTTTATGGTACCCTCTGCATTGCATGCTCCTTTACTTCCTTGATGGTCGGATTTTATGGTACCCTCTGCGTTGCATGCCGCTTTCACTTCCTTTGATTGTCGGATTTTATGGTACCTCTGCATTGCATGCTCCTTTACTTCCTTTGATGGTCGGATTTTATGGTACCCTCTGCGTTGCATGCCGCTTTCACTTCCTTTGATGGTCGGATTTTATGGTACCCTCTGCGTTGCATGCCGCTTTCACTTCCTTTGATTGTCGGATTTTATGGTACCCTCTGCATTGCATGCTCCTTTTACTTCCTTTGATGGTCGGATTTTATGGTACCCTCTGCGTTGCATGCCGCTTTCACTTCCTTTGATTGTCGGATTTTATGGTACCCTCTGCGTTGCATGCCGCTTTCACTTCCTTTGATGGTCGGATTTTATGGTACCCTCTGCATTGCATGCCGCTTTCACTTCCTTTGATTGTCGGATTTTATGGTACCCTCTGCATTGCATGCTCGCTTTACTTCCTTTGATGGTCGGATTTTATGGTACCCTCTGCGTTGCATGCCGCTTTCACTTCCTTTGATTGTCGGATTTTATGGTACCCTCTGCATTGCATGCTCCTTTTACTTCCTTTGATGGTCGGATTTTATGGTACCCTCTGCGTTGCATGCCGCTTTCACTTCCTTTGATGGTCGGATTTTATGGTACCCTCTGCGTTGTATGCCGCTTTCACTTCCTTTGATGGTCGGATTTTATGGTACCCTCTGCATTGCATGCCGCTTCACTTCCTTTGATGGTCGGATTTTATGGTACCCTCTGCGTTGCATGCCGCTTTCACTTCCTTTGATGGTCGGATTTTATGGTACCCTCTGCGTTGCATGCCGCTTTTACTTCCTTTGATGGTCGGATTTTATGGTACCCTCTGCGTTGCATGCTCTTTTACTTCTTTGATGGTCGGATTTTATGGTACCCTCTGCGTTGCATGCCGCTTTCACTTCCTTTGATGGTCGGATTTTATGGTACCCTCTGCATTGCATGCTCCTTTTACTTCCTTTGATGGTCGGATTTTATGGTACCCTCTGCGTTGCATGCCGCTTTCACTTCCTTTGATGGTCGGATTTTATGGTACCCTCTGCGTTGCATGCTCGCTTTTACTTCCTTTGATGGTCGGATTTTATGGTACCCTCTGCATTGCATGCTCCTTTTACTTCCTTTGATGGTCGGATTTTATGGTACCCTCTGCGTTGCATGCCGCTTTCACTTCCTTTGATGGTCGGATTTTATGGTACCCTCTGCATTGCATGCTGCTTTGACTTCGTTTGATGGTCGGATTTTATGGTACCCTCTGCATTGCATGCTCCTTTTAGTTCCATTGATGGTCGGATTTTATGGTACCCTCTGCGTTGCATGCCGCTTTCACTTCCTTTGATGGTCGGATTTTATGGTACCCTCTGCATTGCATGCTCCTTTTACTTCCTTTGATGGTCGGATTTTATGGTACCCTCTGCGTTGCATGCCGCTTACTTCCTTTGATGGTCGGATTTTATGGTACCTCTGCGTTGCATGCTCGCTTTTACTTCCTTTGATGGTCGGATTTTATGGTACCCTCTGCGTTGCATGCCGCTTTCACTTCCTTTGATTGTCGGATTTTATGGTACCCTCTGCATTGCATGCTCCTTTTACTTCCTTTGATGGTCGGATTTTATGGTACCCTCTGCGTTGCATGCCGCTTTCACTTCCTTTGATGGTCGGATTTTATGGTACCCTCTGCGTTGCATGCCGCTTTCACTTCCTTTGATGGTCGGATTTTATGGTACCCTCTGCGTTGCATGCCGCTTTCACTTCCTTTGATTGTCGGATTTTATGGTACCCTCTGCATTGCATGCTCCTTTTACTTCCTTTGATGGTCGGATTTTATGGTACCCTCTGCGTTGCATGCCGCTTTCACTTCCTTTGATTGTCGGATTTTATGGTACCCTCTGCATTGCATGCTCCTTTTACTTCCTTTGATGGTCGGATTTTATGGTACCCTCTGCGTTGCATGCCGCTTTCACTTCCTTTGATGGTCGGATTTTATGGTACCCTCTGCATTGCATGCCGCTTTCACTTCCTTTGATTGTCGGATTTTATGGTACCCTCTGCATTGCATGCTCCTTTACTTCCTTTGATGGTCGGATTTTATGGTACCCTCTGCGTTGCATGCCGCTTTCACTTCCTTTGATTGTCGGATTTTATGGTACCCTCTGCATTGCATGCTCCTTTACTTCCTTTGATGGTCGGATTTTATGGTACCCTCTGCATTGCATGCTCGCTTTTACTTCCTTTGATGGTCGGATTTTATGGTACCCTCTGCGTTGCATGCCGCTTTCACTTCCTTTGATTGTCGGATTTTATGGTACCCTCTGCATTGCATGCTCCTTTTACTTCCTTTGATGGTCGGATTTTATGGTACCCTCTGCGTTGCATGCCGCTTTCACTTCCTTTGATGGTCGGATTTTATGGTACCCTCTGCGTTGCATGCCGCTTTCACTTCCTTTGATGGTCGGATTTTATGGTACCCTGCGTTGCATGCCCTTTCACTTCCTTTGATGGTCGGATTTTATGGTACCCTCTGCGATTGCATGCTCGCTTTTACTTCCTTTGATGGTCGGATTTTATGGTACCCTCTGCGTTGCATGCCGCTTTCACTTCCTTTGATGGTCGGATTTTATGGTACCCTCTGCGTTGCATGCTCCTTTTACTTCCTTTGATGGTCGGATTTTATGGTACCCTCTGCGTTGCATGCCGCTTTCACTTCCTTTGATTGTCGGATTTTATGGTACCCTCTGCATTGCATGCTCCTTTTACTTCCTTTGATGGTCGGATTTTATGGTACCCTGCGTTGCATGCCGCTTTCACTTCCTTTGATGGTCGGATTTTATGGTACCCTCTGCGTTGCATGCCGCCTTTTACTTCCTTTGATGGTCGGATTTTATGGTACCCTCTGCGTTGCATGCCGCTTTCACTTCCTTTGATGGTCGGATTTTATGGTACCTCTGCATTGCATGCTCCTTTACTTCCTTTGATGGTCGGATTTTATGGTACCCTCTGCGTTGCATGCCGCTTTCACTTCCTTTGATGGTCGGATTTTATGGTACCCTCTGCGTTGCATGCCGCTTTCACTTCCTTTGATTGTCGGATTTTATGGTACCCTCTGCATTGCATGCTCCTTTTACTTCCTTTGATGGTCGGATTTTATGGTACCTCTGCGTTGCATGCCGCTTTCACTTCCTTTGATGGTCGGATTTTATGGTACCCTCTGCGTTGCATGCCGCTTTCACTTCCTTTGATTGTCAGATTTTATGGTACCCTCTGCATTGCATGCTCCTTTACTTCCTTTGATGGTCGGATTTTATGGTACCCTCTGCGTTGCATGCCGCTTTCACTTCCTTTGATGGTCGGATTTTATGGTACCCTCTGCGTTGCATGCCGCTTTCACTTCCTTTGATGGTCGGATTTTATGGTACTCTCTGCATTGCATGCCGCTTTCACTTCCTTTGATTGTCGGATTTTATGGTACCCTCTGCATTGCATGCTCCTTTTACTTCCTTTGATGGTCGGATTTTATGGTACCCTCTGCGTTGCATGCCGCTTTCACTTCCTTTGATTGTCGGATTTTATGGTACCCTCTGCATTGCATGCTCCTTTACTTCCTTTGATGGTCGGATTTTATGGTACCCTCTGCGTTGCATGCCGCTTTCACTTCCTTTGATGGTCGGATTTTATGGTACCCTCTGCGTTGCATGCCGCTTTCACTTCCTTTGATTGTCGGATTTTATGGTACCCTCTGCATTGCATGCTCCTTTACTTCCTTTGATGGTCGGATTTTATGGTACCCTCTGCGTTGCATGCCGCTTTCCTTTGATTGTCGGATTTTATGGTACCCTCTGCGTTGCATGCCGCTTTCACTTCCTTTGATGGTCGGATTTTATGGTACCCTCTGCATTGCATGCCGCTTTCACTTCCTTTGATTGTCGGATTTTATGGTACCCTCTGCATTGCATGCTCCTTTTACTTCCTTTGATGGTCGGATTTTATGGTACCCTCTGCGTTGCATGCCGCTTTCACTTCCTTTGATTGTCGGATTTTATGGTACCCTCTGCATTGCATGCTCCTTTTACTTCCTTTGATGGTCGGATTTTATGGTACCCTCTGCGTTGTATGCCGCTTCACTTCCTTTGATGGTCGGATTTTATGGTACCCTCTGCGTTGCATGCCGCTTTCACTTCCTTTGATGGTCGGATTTTATGGTACCCTCTGCATTGCATGCTCGCTTTCACTTCCTTTGATGGTCGGATTTTATGGCACCTTCTGCATTGCACGCCGCTTGCATTTCCTTAGATCGTCGGATTTTATGGTACCCTCTGCATTGCATGCCGCTTTCACTTCCTTTGATGGTCGGATTTTATGGTACCCTCTGCGTTGCATGCCGCTTTCACTTCCTTTGATGGTCGGATTTTATGGTACCCTCTGCATTGTATGCCGCTTCACTTCCTTTGATGGTCGGATTTTATGGTACCCTCTGCATTGCATGCTCCTTTTACTTCCTTTGATGGTCGGATTTTATGGTACCCTGTGCGTTGCATGCCGCTTTCACTTCCTTTGATTGTCGGATTTTATGGTACCCTCTGCATTGCATGCTCCTTTTACTTCCTTTGATGGTCGGATTTTATGGTACCCTCTGCGTTGCATGCCGCTTTCACTTCCTTTGATTGTCGGATTTTATGGTACCCTCTGCGTTGCATGCCGCTTTCACTTCCTTTGATGGTCGGATTTTATGGTACCCTCTGCATTGCATGCCGCTTTCACTTCCTTTGATGGTCGGATTTTATGGTACCCTCTGCATTGCATGCTCGCTTTTACTTCCTTTGATGTTCGGATTTTATGGTACCCTCTGCGTTGCATGCCGCTTTCACTTCCTTTGATTGTCAGATTTTATGGTACCCTCTGCATTGCATGCTCCTTTTACTTCCTTTGATGGTCGGATTTTATGGTACCTCTGCGTTGCATGCCGCTTTCACTTCCTTTGATTGTCGGATTTTATGGTACCCTCTGCGTTGCATGCCGCTTTCACTTCCTTTGATGGTCGGATTTTATGGTACCCTCTGCATTGCATGCCGCTTTCACTTCCTTTGATTGTCGGATTTTATGGTACCCTCTGCATTGCATGCTCCTTTTACTTCCTTTGATGGTCGGATTTTATGGTACCCTCTGGCGTTGCATGCCGCTTTCACTTCCTTTGATTGTCGGATTTTATGGTACCCTCTGCATTGCATGCTCCTTTTACTTCCTTTGATGGTCGGATTTTATGGTACCCTCTGCGTTGCATGCCGCTTTCACTTCCTTTGATGGTCGGATTTTATGGTACCCTCTGCGTTGCATGCCGCTTTCACTTCCTTTGATGGTCGGATTTTATGGTACCCTCTGCATTGCATGCCGCTTCACCTCCTTTGATTGTCAGACGGCGGTACAGCAATAATGTAACCAACTGAAGTA
>JAPDNY010001152.1:0-18598 GCA_029375565.1 Gekko gecko | reverse complement strand
AGAATTTGAGATAGGTAATGACTAAGAAGAAGAGAGCAAGAGATTGGATTTATACCCCACCCTTCACTACCCAAAGGAGACTCAGGGAGGCCTACAATCTCCTTTCCCTTCCCCTCCACACGACAGACACCCTTACCAATTTCACACAAGAGCTGTGCCACCGTCATGCCTCCCTTCGCCCCATTTCCATTGGTCAATTTCCCACTCGAAGCCGCGCGGCTGTATTTTGACCCGCGGCTTTGCCCAGTTTCCCCCTGTGGTTTCGCGATCCTGTTTTTTGAGGATCACAAAACTGCGGGGAAAATTGGGCCAAGTCGTGGGTCAAAATGTGGCTCTGTGGCTTTGAGTGGGAAATTGAACAATGGAAATGTGGCAAAGGGAGGCATGACGGTGGCACAGGTCCCTGTGCAAAATCGGTCCCTGTGAGGTAGGTGGGGCTGAGAGAGCTCTGTCAGCAACAGCTCTTTTTTCAGGAACAGTTGTATCAGAACTTGTGACTGACCTACAGTCAGTCCTTCACCCTGACTACACACCTAACCACTACACCAAACAGGTTCCCAGCTCCTGGTCTGTGGTGGGGAAGGCTGAGTCCAGGCATGGGCTCATGTTTGGATACTCAGTATGCCAACTAGCATTGTAAAGTTCAAGAGGAAATAGAACATAAGAGAACATAAGACAAGTCAATGTTGAATCAGGCCAGTGGCCCATCTAGTCCAACATTCTGTCACACAGTGGCCAAAAATACCAGGTGCCATCAAGAGGTCCAGCAGTGGGGCCATGATGGTGTGATGATGGTGTGATTATGGTGATGAAGTGGGAGCAGGGCTTTCATTTGAAAAAGAGGTTCCCCCCCCCCAAATCACGGAAATGGGGAGCAGCATTGTGCAGGGTATGGAAGCTCTTCCTCTTGATTTTTTGGACGGGAGGACCACCCAATTCCATTTGGTGTCGAAGGAGAACTAGCTCAGACCTATAAACATAGGAAATGCGGAAGGAGTGTGAGGAACCCTGACACACAACAGAATTTGCCTTATGGTTCATAAGCAGTTTACCTGAGGCATAAATTGCTTTGACATTCCACAGTGTTTGGGAGGTTTAAATTATGATTTAAATTATGGCCGGGAAGGTACCAGCTGGATATTAAGAGGAAAAAAAAAACTTTTTTACAGTCAGAGTTGGTCAGCAGTGGTTTCTGCTGCCTCAGGAGGTGGTGACCTCCCCCTCCCTGGCAGTCTTTAAGTATCAGATGGACAAACACTTTTCAGGGATGCTCTAGGCTGATCCTGCATTGAGCAGGGCGTTGGATTAGATGGGCTGTCTGGCCCCTTCCAGCTCTGTGATTCTAGGATTCTAAGGGAAAACATTATCAATTGGATTGCAGCCCTTCCAGGACACTACAGTGATGAGTTCAGTCTTACAGCCAATGACGTCATGACACTGCCTCATTCTTCTGCGACGGAGAAAGAAGAAAACGTGAAATGCTGACAAATGATAAAATCTGTTTGATTTCTATGGCCCAAATTTCAAAGCATAAGACGAGAAGGAAGTATTAAAATCAAACAGACAATCAAAAGGAAGTATTAGATTTCAAAACCTCTGTCTTGAATAGCTGAATAAATATTACTTTTAGTACATTATTCTTAATGATTTACTGATAATCTTTAGATCAAGGTGGGTAGCCACGCTAGTTTGTCTGTAGCTGTAGAAAAGCGTAAAAGTCCACTGGCACCTTAAAGACTAACAAAATTTGTGGTAGGGTATGAGATTTTGTGAGTCACTGCTCATAACCTACCTCAAATTCTGTTAGTCTTTGTCATAACCTATCTTAGCCCTAACCTATAGTCAGTTTGGTGTGGTGGTTAAGTTTGGTGTAGTGGTTAAGTGCGCGGACTCTAATCTGGGAGAACCGGGTTTGATTCCCCACTCCTCCATTTGCACCTGCTGATGTGACCTTGGGTCAGTCACAAGCTCTGGCACAGCTGTTCCTGAAAGAGCAGTCTCTGTCAGAGCTCTCTCAGCCCCACCTACCTAACAGGGTGTCTGTTGTGGGGAGGGGAAGGGAAAGGAGTTTGTAAGCCGCTCTGAGACTCCAAGTGAAGGGCGGGGTATAAATCCAATCTCTTCTTCTTCTTCTTCTTCTTCTTCTTCTTCTTCTTCTTCTTCTTCTTCTTCTTCTTCTTCTTCTTCTTCTTCTTCTTCTTCTTCTTCTTCTTCTTCTCCTCCTCCTCCTCGTCCTCCTCGTCGTCCTCCTCGTCGTCCTCCTCGTCCTCCTCCTCGTCCTCCTCCTCGTCCTCCTCGTCCTCCTCGTCCTCCTCCTCCTCCTCCTCCTCCTCGTCCTCCTCCTCCTCCTCCTCCTCCTCCTCCTCCTCCTCCTTCTTCTTCTTCTTCTTCTTCTTCTTCTTCTTCTTCTTCTTCTGTGTTCCACAGCCCTCAGAGAGAGGTTGAGAAACCAGAGCAGTGAGAGGGCTTCTAGTGTCCTGGCCCCACTGCTGGACCTCCTGATGACACCTGATATTTCTGGCCACTGCATGACAGAGTGTTGGACTGGAAGGGACGTTGGCCTTACCTAACATTGGCTTCTCTTATGTTCTTATGTTCTTAACACTGTCTTCCTGCTTAAGGGAATCTACAGTAGCAAGATAGCACATGAGTGAAGGGAAACATCTCAACCATGGAAAAAGATGAAGCCAGAGCAGACCTGGGTGTACAAACCATTGGGTGAATGGGGAGGATTGGATGGTTGACTCCTCAAGGACACAGGTGGCTGGACGAAGGCCAGAGTGAGAAAAAAAGGCAGGTGTCACAGACAGGCCAGGGAGGAAATTAGGAGAACAATGCTGGAGGGGGAGGCAGAGTGCTGTTTCTGGGGAGTAAAGGAACCACCTGTGGTGCTCAGCCAGCATCCTCCCTTCCTCAGTTCTGAGGCCTGAGGAGCTCCAATGTGGGAGGCATGTTGGAAGGGGGATAGCAACCTCAGTGAAGGGCAGTCTCACAAACTGACCAAAGATGACACTCTATCTATGGAAGACAATGACCCTCATATTGAGGTAATCGAATCTATGGATACTTCAAGCTTCATAAAAACCTTCAGAAGTTTCCTTGCCATGTGTGGACCTGTCAAGCTACTCAGGTCTGACAGTGGCACAGACTTCATAGGAGCCTGTAGAGAGCTGGGAATAAACAGAAGCATCGATCCTGACTCAGCACTAAGTGACTACTCAGAATTGTATTTGGATCTTCAATTCCCTCCACGCCTCTCACATGGGAGAAGTGTGGGAGCACATGGTCAGTGTCACACACAGAATCTTAGACTCCATCCTGGCGGGGAATGCCCTTTTCTCACCCACAAGAATCTGACTACCCTTCTAGAAGAAGTAACTGCCACAAACAGCACCAGACGTTTGTTTCCAATGTCTTCAGATCCCAACAACCCAACTGTCCTGACGCTGGCCACTTTGCTGATGCAAAAAAATGGGTGGCTGGGTGGCACGCCAAGGGGACTTCATTGCCAAAGGCATGTACAATTAACAATGCAGACAAGTTCAGCTCCTTGTTAACACCTTCTGTAAGTGCAGGGCCAGCCCCAGGTGTTTTTGCACACTAGGCAAGGACACCTTCTGCCCCACCCCCCACTCTTTCCTTGGCAAGGGCCAAGGAAGGGAAGGAGACTTAAACCCCTTTCCCTTCCATCTGAGCACCGGCTTGCCGGGTGCCCTGCAGCTGCGGGGCATGCTGGCAAGCCAGGGAAGAGGCAGGGGTTTAACCCCCCGTCTCTTTCGTCTGAGCACCAGCAAGCCAGAGAAGAGGTGGAGGTTTAAACCCCCATCTCTTCCATCTGAGCGCCGGCTTGCCTGCACACCCCATAGCTGAGGGGTATGCCAGCAAGCCAGGGAAGGGGCAGGGTTTTTTGATGGGGCTTTTGGTGGGGGCAAGGGGATTTTGGCGCCCCAAGGGCCGGTACGCTCTAGGCAAACACCTAGTTCGCCTAGTGAGCAAGCCAGCCCTGTGTAAGTGATGAAAGGAAGAGTATCTGCTGACTCTACAAAGGAACTTGGGAAGAAGGCAGAAATGGAGTGTTTGCTTGTTTGGGAGGGCTGGCTCACTGCCGTTGAGAGAGGAAGAGAGGGAGAGAAAGATTTGAAAGCATTTGCTTCTCTGGAAAGGCTGGGCTGATGAGGAAGTCTCTTTTCAGTAATATGGGCAGATGGCTACCTGCTGGGACTGCCAATCAACAGGCAGGTCAACAAGAGACCCCCACAATCAGACAACATAGGACTGGTTGGATACATGGATGCTGACTGAGGTGGAAACAAAACTGACTAGGGTCGAATCTGCATTTGCATTTTAAAACTAGTTTCGTGCAGCATTTGCATTTTTAAAGCAGTTTTGTGCTGCTGTGACGCTGTCTTTCTCCATGCTTAATGGTGTCACAGCAGCATGAAACTGATTTAAAAGTGCAAATGCAGATTCGACTTCTAAGTCAACCAGTGGCTACCTGTTTTCTTCTATGGAGACAGCTTGATCAGCTTTACTAAACAAAAGCAAACACTAGTTGCCAAGTATAAGACTGTCCCAAATATACAAATTCCACTAGTAGAAAACACCATCAAAGATTCCCAAAACAATATATTAAACAATTATAAAGTTGGTGGTGTCACAACAACAACATTATTGCATACTGTAATTATAATAAGGCATAAGATACAATGGCTGAGTTCAGACTGGCAGTTTGCCCTGTTATAGCCACGTTTCAACCACATTTCCCAAGCGGATTAAAGGGGGCGTTCACACAGGCACATCTGCCTGGCATTCCCCACCCGTGCTGTTCTGCTTCACTCCCACATTAAAAAGATACCTGACAAACGTGGTAGCAAATTCCAGAGAGCGCCTTTATCCCACGTTATTCTGCTTCCCGGAAGTGTGAACGTAAAGCCAAAAAGCCAGGAGCAACCTGCTTCTATAGTGTGTGCCGGGTGTTTCCACGCGTAAGGCAGCAGTGATAGGACTGGCTGTGCTCCGCTCTACTGCCCAATGCGGTGGCAGTGCAGTGGGTTCCACCCCAAATCAGTTGGATGTGCCCATGCGCCCATACAAACATAGAGGATAAAGCCGTTTACAGCTGCACCTCTGGGCCAGCAGTCTGAACGCTCCTGCGTGCCTCCTCCCGGTATGCTCCCACATCTGTCAGCCCCGTATGACTGGGAAAACCTGGAACAGTTTATTCCAGGGCTTTTTGCCATGACTGGCTCCCGCTGCAAACTGCCAGTCTGAACTCAGCCAATATTTCCTCCTTTGAAGATAAAACATAAAGTTCATGTGCTCAGTGTGACTCGATAACTTGATAGGAGGAGTCCACATAGTCCTAACATATTCCAAACAGCCTTTGCAAAGACACCCATCCCGGTCTCATAATGTTCCATATATATATATTAGTGAGGCTAGGCGCTGCTGAGCTGCCCATGGTAATCTGGCATTTCTGGGGGGGGGGAATAAATTATTATCAAAACAAAAATAATTCTACCTGGTGGAACCCATTGTGTCATATGCATAATTTTCTGGGTGGGAGGGGAAACAGGAGGTTTGCTCTGTGACCTTGTTGCTACCTGAAAATGTGGACCCTTTTCCAGAGCTGTGGCTAGCTCTGTGTTTCAGCCCAGGATTTGCCTTCCTTCACCTGAGTTTATGGGTCTTTGGTTCAGGTTAGAAGTGGGGTGCCCTGCTATTTAGGGCTACCGACAAGTAAGGAAGCACCTCTGGGCTACATGCCTTGTAGAACTTTCCCAAGAGAGAAGAGTAGGTATTATTCCCAATGATAAGAATGACTATTGGCTGATCAATATGTTAGGGTATGGTACAGGTTGAGGTGGTCCTTGGGCAGAAACCTCTCTCTCCTTTGTTCTCTCTCTCGCACACACGAGTTTGAGAAAACAAACAAGCAAGGTGGAGTTAGACTTAGAAGGTAGTTAGAAGAAGAAAAAGAAGAAGAAGAGATTGTATTGATACCCCGCCCTTCACTCAGAGGCTGATTTCCCACTACAGCTGCCTCTGTGTTGCGCTGCCATTTGCCCTGACACTATTGGTCAATTTCACACCCAAAGCCGCGGGGCTGCATTTTGACCCACGGCTTCACCCGATTTCCTCCGCAGTTTCGTAATCCTGTTTTTTTGAGGATTACGAAACTGCGAAGGAAATCGGGCGAAGCCGTGGGTCAAATGCAGCCCCGCAGCTTCAGGTGTGAAATTGACCAATAGTGTCGGGGCAAACGGCTGCGCAACACCGAGGTAGCTGTAGTGGGAAATCAGCCAGAGTCTCAGAGAGGCTTACAAACTCCTTTCCCTTCCCCTCCTCACAAAGACATCCTGTGAGGTAGGTGGGGCTGAGAGAGCTCTTGAGAGAACTGCCCTTTCAAGGACAGCTCTAACAGAACTATGGCTTGCCCAAGGTCATCCAGCAGCTGCAAGTGGAGGCGTGGGGAATCAAACCCGGTTCTCCCAGATTAGAGTCCACGCACTGAACCACTACACCAAACTGACTGTCTGTAGTTAGGATGTTGATATTTCCTTCCATGTAACCCTTCCCTTATTTTCTAGTAGAATTTTCTTATATGCTAAACACACACATATCTGCTCTGCTTTCATTGCGCTGCGCACATTAGCTCTGCTAAGTATCCAACAAGATTGCAATGCATTTCTCTGATCTGAGGGCCGAACTGAAACTCCACACATCACATCAAACCACTTCAAAGAGAAGATAAAGGTAAAGGTAAAGGCTTCCCTCCCTGACTGTTCCCTGGAAGGCCAGATCCTGAAGTTGAAACTCAAATACTTTGGCCACCATATGAAAAGGGAGCATTCACTGGAGACGACCCTGATGCTGGGAAAGATTGAAGGTCAAAGAAGAAGGGGACGGCAAAGGATGAGATGGTTAGACAGTGTCATTGATGCAATGAACATGAAATTGAGCAAACTTCAGCGGACAGTGGAAGACAGGAGGGCCTGGCGTAATCTGGTCCATGGGGTCGCAAAGAGTCGGGCTCGACTGTGCGACTGAACAGCAACAACAAAAGGCTTCCCTTGCTCAAAAGCTAGTCGAATCTAACTCTAGGGGGCAGTGCTCATCTCCATTTCCAAGCTGAAGAGCTAGCGCTGTCCAAAGACATTTCCGTGGTCATGTGGCCGGCATGGCTAAACGCTAAGGTGCATGGAACACTGTTACCTTCCCACCGAAGTGGTACCTATTTATCTACTTGCAGTTTCTTGCTTTCAAACTGCTAAGTTGGCAGGAGCTGGTTCCAGAGACAGGAGCTCGTTCTGTCACGTAGCACCAGGGTCTCGCACTGCTGAACTATAGACCTTCCGGTCTGCAGTTCAGCATCTTGATATGATCCTATTATCTCCACATATATCCCATTCAAAGATAACAACAGGGCCAAATTTAATAACAGTCAGCATTCCAGAAACACGAACAGGATCTGTCCATCAGATAGAAAGGACACATCAATTCATAAGTCTCCAATTTTTTTTAACATATATTTTTATTAAATTTTAACAATAAACAGATTTCAGAAACAATACAGATTAAATGTCATGTGGGGTTGTGGGAATAACTGGTATAACAACAACAATAATAAACAACTAATAATGAGAATATGTAAAGACGAAGTATCAAATATATTAAGTGTATTAACAAGTATTTGTATTTCTTCTCTAGAAGTTGGATTAAAATGACAATGAACTTGTATTTCTCTTGTTCAATCAGGATCAAGTTGCATCATGGCTTATCTTGGCATTGTGGGTGCATTAATGTGGAGTCAGTTATTGGTGTAGTATGTTCAGATACGTGTTTTTGTACGGCTGTAGATCTGAGGCGAAGAGGTATTCCATGAAAGGTAGCCATTTCTCTGCAAAAGTAGAAGGTTTAAGGTAAAATTCTGAGTGGCGAAGACGATCTGTTATTTTCTCCATAATTAGATGATCCCACACTTTGGCCGAGGACAGACTGGCAATTTGCCCTGGTAGCCAGTCGCGGCAAAAAAACCCCGGAGTAAACGATACCAGGTTTTCCCGTCCACACAGCGGGGGCCTCTGCCGGAAGATACGGGATGGAGGCGCGCAGGAGCATTCAGACTGCCGCACCAGAGGCGTGCTATATTCACCGTTTCCCCATTAATTCAGCTGTGAGTGTATGTGCGCATAAGCGCATTTTGCCGATTTTTTTTTTTTTTTTTTTGCCCTGCAACACCGGCACCACATTGGGCGGTGGAGCGGAGCGCGGCCAATCACACCGCTGCTGCCTCATGCCCAATGCGGGTTGCTCCCGGCTTTTCAGCTGCACGTTCAGACTCCCCGGAAGCAGAGAAACGTGCGACAAACGCAGGCTTTCAAGATTTGCGCCGGCTTTTATCAGGTTTTTTTTAATCTGGCAGTGAAGCGCGAGAGCACCGGTAGGCTATGGGTGGGGGACGCCAGGCAGATGTGCCTGTGTGAACATTCCATTTAATCCGATATTGAGTCGTTGTCAGCCCGGGTCCCATCCCACGGCAAATTGCCAGTCTGTCCTCGGCCTTTATTTAGCCAGCATGAGCGAGACGGGGCCTTATTAGCTTTCCATCTGGATGCTATTGCTGTTTTGGCAGCCACAATAAGACTCGTGATTAATTCATGATGAGTGGGTGGTGTTTCTGTTGAATTCCATAAATCTAAAAACAGTAGTGTCGGGTCAAATGGGATATCACACCCAGTGATAAGTCTCCAATTTTGATATTTCCTTCACTATATTTCCCCCCAGAATCTCCCTGTCTTTGTTCTCTTACTGTTCTGGCAATGAAGTTTGAAACTGTTGACTCCAATCCAATCTGCTTTGACAAGAATCTTATTCCTCTTTCCATCTTCACACTTTGGGGGTATAAAATTACCCCCCGAACCTCTGCTTTCATGTTTCAGCTGTTGGGTCCCATCTCAAGAATGGACTTCAGTGAATGGATCCAAACTTGCTGGGGGAAGACATGTCTTGGGCGAGGGTTTTGCATTGTCTCTGCCCGACGCAGGCGTTTGTAAAGGTAGCATTCCTCTCTCCCACCCTGCTTCTGCCCCTCATTGACAAATCTCACTGAACTTCAATCTCAGGAGAAGCCTTGTACGCTCCTCTTCCCTGTTCTCCTTCCTTTCAACTTTACCTCTCTGATTACTAACATTTGCTTTGGGTGAGATGGAAAAGTTAGGATTCGTAGAACACTGATTATAGTGTGTGCGCGCATGTTTTGAACTCTGTATTTAATTTCCCAATTGTCCTCGCTATTATTTCTTATCTTAATAAATCCTGAACTTTCAACCAATGTTTATACTTCTAGCAATCTGCCCAACCTAATGAGGTGTTAGATAAAATCTTGGACCGCAGTCTACTGCAGGCAAGAGGATTCCAATAATATCTGCCCTAAGCACAGGAGTGCATAGGCATCCGACCCCTTGAGAGAAGGATGTTACTTTGGTCGAGGTATGTACAGCTCGGGGCCATTTGGGTAACTGGAACCCCACCAAAGGACATCGACCAAGGATGTGGGTAAATACTGAAGCAGTCAGAAGGGACTGGGGAGACAGAATCTGACTCAACGTGGGGGGGTGAAGAGGGCAATTGACCCCAGATGAGGGCCAAAGAATAACATTGGAACATTAAAATTTGTTCATTGTGGGCAAAGCCAGTGATTTGCCTCCACTGTAGTCAGCCAGGAGATGCCGCGGGTTCATTCCTGATCAGACACAACTAAACTCGGAGAGGACCTCTGACCAAGTCCTTTAATATCGAATGCTGAGGGACGGCTACAGGGTGAAATATGCTCGTGCTATAATAGGAGGTTAAACACTTTGAAAATGCCAGAGGGAGGGCTAAAATATTTATTAAACAAAACACTCTGAAATGAGTCATGCATTCAGTGCTCCCAAGAGACGGTATAAAAGCTCTTGCCACCTGCAACCCTCTCCACAACTCTGCTGGGATCTCTTGCTCACTTCTCTGCTGCTACTGCTCTTGGTAAGTCCATCGTAACTTATTTTTTTTATTTGTCAAACATATGCATCGCCCACCCTGAGAGCAGGCTCTGGGCGATTTACAACACTGTAGATATTTAAAATACAAATTAACAGGGCTCTTTTTGTAGCAGGAACTTCTTTGCATATTAGGTGACACCACCCCTAATGTAGTCAATCCTCCGAGAGCTTACGGTAGCCCCTGTAATAAGAGCTCTGTAAGCTCTGGGAGGATTGGCTACCTTAGGGGGGGTGTCACCTAATATGCAAAGGAGTTCCTGCTACAAAAAGAGCCCTGCAAGTTGATATATAGTTAAGGTTACTAAAAAGAAAACAAGAGATTTAAACCAATCAAGATGGCAATAAAGTAATCCTCCATTGCCGGCCATACCACTGTCCCGCAAAGCAGGCTGGGAAGGGTACGTGGAGGCCATAGAACACATAGAGAGGGTGCCCATCTTAATCTCCCATTACCACCCTCAACTAAAAGTCTGGTGAAACATCTCTGGCTTACATTGCATCAAATCCCGCAGGGCTCCGATTTTATTTGGCAAGGACTTCCAGGAGCTCAGGGCCAGGATCGAGAAGGCCCTCATTGTATATGAAATATACAATAGACAGATATGCATTGTATATGACACATATGGTAAGAAAGCAAGACAGAAAGTCAGGAAGTGAGTTAAGAACATAAGGACATAAGAGAAGCCAATGTTGGATCAGGCCAATGGCCCATTCAGTCCAACAGTCTGTCACACAGTGGCCAAAAATACCAGGTACCATCAGGAGGTCCAACTGTGGGGCCAGGACACTAGAAGCCCTCCCACTGTTGAACCCCCCAAGCACTAAGAATACAGAGAATCACTTGCCCCAGAGTCCCTATGTATACCTTGTGGCTCATAGCCACTGATGGACCTCTGCTCCATAAGTTTATCCAATCCCCTCTTGGAGCCGTCCATGCTTGTAGCTGCCACCACCTCCTGTGGCAGTGAATTCTATGTGTTAATCCCTCTTTGGGTGAAGAAGTACTACCTTTTATCTATTCTAGCCTGACTGCTCAGCAATTTCATGGAGTGCCCACGAGTTCTTGTATTGTGAGAAAGAGCGAAAGGGGGGTTGCAGAAGTTTCTCCTTTGGAAAAAGGTTTTGATTCGACCAGTGCCATTTCTCACCCATGAATGTTCGCATCTAATGGAAGGAAGGAAGGAAGTGGCAGACACCTGGAGACATTCTGAGGCACAGGGATAGAAGGAGGAAGTGCAGGTGGCTCTCTGGGAAATAGACAGGTGTTGAGGTAGAAATGCATCGAGGACATTTGTATGCTGCCTCTCCAGAGCCTAAGTCACCTGCATGGATGAGATGAATGGTGGAAGTCCCATACCTTCAATTTACAGCTCATATAAGAGTTGTCAACCTCCAGGTGTGGTCAGGCAATCTCCTAGAATTGCAACCGATCTCTGGACAAGTAGTGATCATTGCTCCTTGATTAAATGGGGCACTTGGAGTATGGACCCTGTGGCACTATACTCCCTGCGACAAAGGTCATAACTGTGACTTTGATCGTTTTTTTGCTTCAGCCTCTCACACTGACATTTCCCTTCCTTTCCTAATGTAATTCCAGACTCACCTCCACCTTTCCAAGATGTCCTGCTGTCCTCCATCCTGTGCCACCCCAACTTGCCCCAAGCCTTGCTGCCCTAGTCCATGCTGCCCCCCATGTGGCTACCCGACAGGCGGTCTGGGCAAACTGGGTTGCTGCCCCAATCCGTGCGGCCCCTCTTCATGCTGTGGTAGCTCAACATCAGCGCGTTGCCTTGGCCTCACCAGTGGGGCCAGCGTCTCCTGCATCAACCAGATCCCACCATCGGAAGTCACCATACAGCCACCTCCTTGTGTTGTTACAATCCCGGGGCCAGTGCTGGCTGCCTCCTGTGAGCCTCTTCGTGTGGGAGGCTACACAGCCTGTTCCGGCTGCCCCCCTTGTGGCCGCCTCTGCAATTAAACAGAAAGGGGAGCGTCGAAAGAATGGGAATGAAACGGCTACCTGAAAAGCATAGGACGGATTGACGGCTGACGACTTCACGGACTTGGGTGTCAGAAAGCACGGCACTTCCCAGTTCAAATCCAGACCGGTTGGTGCTTAACAAGATTCCAGAAGCCCATGACCACAAACGTGGGATAGTTACTTTGCATTCTCTCTGCTCTTGCCTTGATTTCCACCCCCCTCTAAGCTCCATTTTCCTAAGCATGTGTTGATTCTGACACCAAAAGGATATGAACGTCTTCCCTCTGTGGGCCTCCAAATATTTTGGGGGCTTACTAAGGCCTTCCCACCTCAACAGTAAGCTTTGTTAAACACTGTATTCATTTGCTTTGTAACCTTTCAGTTATCCCAGCTAAATGGGTAGTGGAAAAGCCACTGTTTGCTGAGTCAAGGAGGTACGGTTGTCATCCCTGAAACTGCTTCACTGGAAATGAAGTCGCCCCCTCCCCTTCTTTCCCAATAAAGCTTCAGTCTGCATCAAAATTGCTTGTCGTGGATTCACTTGCTTCTTATTTCTAAGGGCTTGCAAAGTGGGGAGGGGTCGTTGCTCAGTGGTAGAGCACATAGGGGTAGACCCAGATTCAATTTTGGGTTTCTCAATCCCAGGTAAAAGCTGCTGAGAAGGTACACGACACCATGATGAGCAGATGCCCTTTACAGCCATCCACGTTGAGTTCAGTGACTCAGTAGAAGGCAACATTGCTAGTTTATATGTCTTTTGGCCCAGAACAGAGATGCTTCTAGTTCTGCAGCTGGACAGACACTTTTAGGGATGTCCCAATGAAACCAAATACGTCCCTTTCCTCTACAGATTCCTGTCCTCCAGGAATTTGTAGAATCATAGAATTGGAAGGGGCCTACAGGGTCATCTAGTCCAGCCCCCTGCTCAATGCAGGGAATTCACAACTACCTCCCCCCACACCACTTCTTAGAAGCAAGACTGTGATTTGTCCCAAAGAGATTACAAGAAAAAAAAAGGGCACAGAAATAGAAGAAGAAGAGTAGAGATTGGATTTATACCCCGCCTTTCACTCGGAGTCTCAGAGAGGCTTACAAACTCCTTTCCCTTCCCCTCCCCACAACAGACACCCTGTGAGGAAGACAGGGCTAGGAGAGCTCTGACAGAAACTGCTCTTTTCAAGAACACCTCTGACAGATCTATGGCTTGCCCAAGGTCATCCAGCAGCTGTGAGTGGAGAAGTGTGGAAATGAAACCTGGTTCTCCCAGATTAGAGTCCGTGTACTTAACCACTACACCAAATAGTGGAAATTGTTCACCTGATCAATCGAATGGCTGATCATAGACCAAGATAAATTTC
This sequence comes from Gekko gecko, assembly GCA_029375565.1. NCBI lineage: Eukaryota > Metazoa > Chordata > Lepidosauria > Squamata > Gekkonidae > Gekko > Gekko gecko. The sequence goes on along the minus strand of JAPDNY010001152.1, from coordinate 5,216 downwards.
GAGATGGAGCACCTTTACAAAGAAAAAAAACCCTACAACTTTGGTCTTTCGATAATTTATATCTAAGGGTTCCTGGGAGCCATAAAGTGCAAAAGCATTCAGTGAGCTTCTTAAACCAATGAAACGGGACTCGGTATCCCCCTCCGGCATTGCTCTGCTAGTTTCCTCCCTGGTCTGCCTGTGATGCCTGCCTTTTATTTCCTGCTCTGGTCCTCCAGGACAGAAGAGCCAACCATACAATCCTGGTCTGTTCACCCAATGTTCCCTACACCTGGGTCTGACCTGGCTTCATTTTTTTGTTTTCATGGCCGAGCTGTTTCTCTTCCATCATGTGCTGTCTAGCTGCTGTAGACTCCTTTGTTTCTTAGGCTAGAAGCCAGTTTCCTGGTGCCTCTCCCTCCCTCTGAGGGCTGTGGGACAGAGAAGCAGGGGTCATTTTGTAGAAAAATTGGTGCAGGAGTTCATTAGCATAACTTATTTGCATATGCCACACTCCCGGACATCACTGGAAGTGTGTCAGAAGACAACACCCACCACTCAGGCTCTACTGGACAGTTTTGGATTGCTAGCTATGGGAGGGGAAGCATGCATACCATGCTCCAGCAGCTACCCTATGAGTTTGGAGCCTCTCCCTCAAACCCCCTCCCCTCCATCCCCCAGAACATACCCTAAGTTTTTGCCATTGACTTCAATGGCCCATAGGATATAATGGGTCCGAAATTGACATGTTGGCCAAAGACTCCCCAATGGGCTGGTACTGCCGAAATTGACATGCGGGAGCCTTTTTCCTGGAGGGAGAGCTTGTACCTGAATAAACCTTGGTCTTAGTGGGGATGGACAGAGCCTGGGTGGACTGGGTGCAGTGTTCCCTCTAAGCTGAGTGAGTGTGAGCTGGCTCACAGTTTTTTAGCCTCCGGCTCACACATCTTTGTCTCAGCTCAGGAAGGAGGGCTCCAGAGCAAGCTAAGTTATGCAGCAGCCAAATCGCCCGCTCACAACTTTCATGCCAGTAGCTTGCAAAGTAGAATTTTCGCACACCAGAGGGGAGCTTGGGTTACATTGAGACTGGAGGTGGATTGCAGAGTGGAAAGCGATGCAGTTAGCGTAGGGTTACAGAAATCTGGTACAAGGCATAAGGAGAAGACTCTTGAGAGCCCCTTGGACTGCAAGGAGATCGAATCAGTCAAGCCCTAAAAGAAATCAACCCTGACTGTTCCCTGGAAGGCCAGATACTGAAGCCGAAGCTCAAATACTTTGGCCCCTGAATGAGAAGGGAGCACTCACTGGAGAAGACTCTGATGCTGGGAAAGACTGAAGGTCAAAGAAGAAGGGGGCGGCAAAGGATGAGATGGTTGGACATTCCATTCTTTTATCAGTGCTCATAGACCGTCTGGTCTTAAGCAAAACAGTGAAGGAAAAAAATACAGTACTGCACAGACAAACAAGGGAAAGCACAAAAGCACAGAATTATTAATTTTTAAAAAAATTGCATTAAAAGTAATATTATTAAATGCCATTGACAAAAAGTCTTATGACTGCAGGGGAGACACATTTGGGTCAGGGTCAGCTATGTTTGGATCAGCGTCAGCGTAGTTCCAATCTCCTGCTTTAAAGCAGGGCTCCATTTTTGGATGTATACTGGGATCCATTTGTCATGGGCAGAGTTATGTCGGTTGCATCTATGAAACATGGTAATGATAGCAAACTGTCGATATTTACAGTCACAAATCTGCTTATAGAATGAAATCCTGCCTCGTTCTTTCTCATTCCCTTTGTGGCCAGACATTTAGAGAATCATATTCTATATTTCGGAACTGTTAGAAACTTGCAATCAGCAGACAGAGTCTTTGGGACTGAGAGACTCCAATAATATAGGGAGCGCACTCTTTGAGCTCTACAGACAGTGCTCCGTTTATCAAAGTGTGGTGCTCTAGAGTTAATCAGCTTACATGCGGAGGGATATTCCAGTTGGCCAAGAAGTTAGAAGGAAAAACCCAACCTCTGTAGCCAGTCATTGACTAATTTTAGCCGCGAGCTTCAAAAACCATCATTAGCAAGATGGTGAGAATAGGACTCCATGAGAGAGTTTTTGGTTGAATGTTGCTATTTAAGCTTTGGCCCTCCCTCATGGATCACTGCCTTGTCGTGGCGAGGGGGCTTGTGTGGTTCGATGAGGCTGTGGGCTATGCCGTGGAGGGCCACCCAGGACGGACAGGCCACAGCAGAGAACTCAGACCAAGTGTGATCCCCTGGAGAAGGAAATGGCAACCCACTCCAGTATCTTTGCCAAGAAAACCCCATGGACAGTAACAAAGGGCTAAAGATATGACGCCGGAAGATGAGCCCCTCAGGTCGGAAGGTGTCCAATATGCTACTGAGGAAGAGCAGAGGGCAAGTACGAGTAACCCCAGAAAGAGTGAAGCGGCTGGGCCAAAGCCGAAAGGACGCTCAGTTGTGGATGTGTCTGACGGTGAAAGGAAAGTTCGATGCTGCAAAGAACAATACTGCATAGGAACCTGGAATGTAAGATCTATGAATCAAGGTAAGCTTGACGTGGTCAAAAATGAGATGGCAAGAATGAACATCGACATCTTGGGAATCAGTGAACTAAAGTGGACAGGAATGGGCGAATTTAACTCAGAAGACCATTATATCTACTACTGTGGCCAGGAATCCCGTAGAAAAAATGGTGTGGCCTTTATAGTCAACAAGAGAGTGAGAAAGGCAGTATTGGGATACAATCTCAAAAATGACAGAATGATCTCAGTCCGAATCCAAGGCAAACCATTCAATATCACAGTAATCCAAGTCTATGCACCAACCACTGCTGCAGAAGAGGCTGAAATGGACCAGTTCTATGAAGACCTACAACAGTTCATAGAACTAATACCAAAAAATGATGTCCTCATCATCATAGGGGACTGGAATGCTAAAGTAGGAAATCAAAAGGTAACCGGAATAACAGAAAAGTTTGGCCTTGGAGAACAAAATGAAGCAGGGCAAAGGCTAACAGAGTTTTGTCAAGAGAACACGCTGGTCATAGCGAACACCCTTTTCCAACAACCTAAGAGGCGTCTCTACACATGGACATCACCAGATGGGCAACACCGAAATCAGATTGACTATATAATTTGCAGTCAAAGATGGAGAAGCTCTATCCAGTCAGTAAAAACAAGACCTGGAGCTGACTGTGGCTCAGATCATGAGCTACTCATTGCAAAATTCAGACTTAAATTGAAGAAAGTTGGGAAAACCACAAGGCCATTCAGATTTGACCCTAGATCGCATCCCCGATGAATATACAGTAGAGGTGAAGAATAGGTTTAAGGGACTAGATTTGATAGACAGAGTGCCTGAAGAACTATGGACAGAGGTCCGTGACATTGTAAAGGAGGCAGCAATCACCGCCATCCCAAAGAAAAAGAAATGCAAGAAAGCAAAGTGGCTGTCTGATGAGGCTTTACACATAGCAGAGGAAAGAAGGAAAGCTAAAGGCAACAGTGAAAAGGAAAGATTTGCCCAACTGAATGCAGATTTCCAGAGAACAGCAAGGAGAGATAAGGAGGCTTTCCTGAATGAACAATGCAAAGTAATAGAGGAAAACAATAGATTGGGAAGGACTAGAGATCTGTTCAAGAAAATTGAAGAAATCAAGGGAACGTTCCATGCAAAGCTGGCCATGATAAAGGACAAAAACGGTAGGGACCTAACAGAAGCAGAAGAGATTAGGAAAAGATGGCAAGAATACACAGAAGAACTATACAAGAAGGACCTCGATGTCCTTGACAACCACGATGGTATAATCACTGACCTCGAGCCAGACATCCTGGAAAGCGAAGTTAAATGGGCCTTAGAAAGCATTACTAACAACAAAGCTAGTGGAGGTGATGGTATCCCAGCTGAGTTATTCAAAGTCTTAAAAGAAGATGCTGTTAAAGTGCTGCACTCAATTTGCCAACAAATTTGGAAAACACAACAGTGGCCAGAGGATTGGAAAAGGTCAGTTTACATTCCAATCCCAAAGAAGGGCAATGCCAAGGAATGTTCAAACTATCGCACAATTGCACTCATTTCACACGCTAGCAAGGTCATGCTCAAAATCCTACAAGCTAGGCTTCAACAGTACGTGGATAGAGAATTGCCAGAAGTACAAGCTGGGTTTCGAAGAGGTAGAGGAACGAGAGATCAAATTGCCAACATTCGCTGGATTATGGAGTAAGCAAGAGAGTACCAGAAAAACATCTACTTCTGCTTCATTGACTATGCTAAAGCCTTTGATTGTGTGGATCACAATAAATTATGGCAGGTTCTTAAAGAGATGGGAGTACCGGACCACCTCACATGTCTCCTGAGAAACCTGTATAAGGGTCAAGAAGCAACAGTTAGAACCGGATATGAAACAACTGATTGGTTTAGCATAGGAAAAGGAGTACGACAAGGATGTATATTGTCACCTTGCTTATTTAATTTATATGCAGAGTACATCATGCGAAATGCTGGCCTGGATGAATCACAAGCTGGAGTTAAGATTGCTGGGGAAAAGATCAATAACCTCAGATATGCAGACGATACCACTCTGATGGCAGAAAGTGAAGAGGACCTAAAGAGCCTCTTGCTCAGGGTCAAAGAGGAGAGCGCAAAAGTGGGCTTGAAGCTCAACATCAAAAAACTAAGATCATGGCATCTGGGCCCATCACTCCTTGGCAAATAGAAGGGGAAGTCGTAGAAGTAGTGACAGACTTCACGTTCCTAGGATCCCAGATCACTGCAGATGGTGACTGCAGCCATGAAATTAAAAGACGCCTGCTCCTTGGGAGGAAAGCGATGGCAAACCTAAACTGTATGATAAAAAGCAGAGACATCACCTTGCCAACAAAAGTCCGCATGGTCAAAGCAATGGTATTCCCCGTAGTAATGTATGGCTGCGAGAGTTGGACTATAAGGAAGGCCGAGCGCCGAAGAATAGATTCTTTTGAACTATGGTGCTGGAGAAGACTCTTGAGAGTCCCTTGGACTGCCAGGAGATGCTGGGAAAGATTGAAGGTCAAAGAAGAAGGGGACGGCAAAGGATGAGATGGTTAGACAGTGTCATCGATGCAACGAACATGAAATTGAGCAAACTTCAGCGGACAGCGGAAGACAGGAGGGCCTGGCGTAATCTGGTCCATGGGGTCGCGAAGAGTCGGACTCGACTGTGCGACTGAACAACAACAACA
>JAPDNY010001151.1:0-18615 GCA_029375565.1 Gekko gecko | reverse complement strand
TTTTTTTTTGGGTAAATACAATTTATTATTGGATATAACACATGTTCATACATTTTAAACCTACCTACATATCCATTTTTCTAATTTCCCTCTCTCCCCCCAAACAAGGCTTCCCGCACTGCTCCAACCCCATTAATGTCTCTCTTGTTCTGTTACAATTACTTCTAAACTTATTTTCTCTTACAAACGGTAACAATTCAATAATCTAATTCTATTTCATTTTCTTCTTAATAACTATCAAAACAAATCAAACCACGTTTAATGTCCCAATTTTTCAACAAGTATTTTTGAAAGTCTTTCCAGTCTTCAAAGAAAGTTTCATCTTCTTCGTTGTTTAACTTTCTTGTTAGTTTGTCCATTTCTGCCAAAAACAATGTCTTTTTAATCCATTCCCATATTTCAGGTACTTTATCTTGTTTCCAACATTGAGCAAAAATCAGTCTAGCTGCTGTGATCAAGTACCATAGTAGTGTTCTCTTGGCTACATTTATTTCTTCCATTTTAAGACCTAACAATAACATCTGTGGGTCTTTCTTAAAAGTACATTTCAAAATTTTTTGTATCTCATTGTGGATCTCAGTCCAATACTTTACTGCTTTATCACATGTCCACCACATATGGTAAAAAGACCCTTCATGTTTTTTACATTTCCAACATTTGTTGGACATACTTTCATTTATAATAGCAATTTTTTTAGGCGTCATATACCATCTGTACATCATTTTATAACAATTCTCTTTAACATTTACACAAGTTGAAATTTTCATTGACTTTTTCCACAAATATTCCCAGGATGTCATTAATATCTCATTATTAACATTTACAGCCCATTTTATCATTTGCTCTTTTACAGTTTCATCCTCAGTATACCATTTCAATAAAACCTTGTACAGTTTAGAAATCATTTTTTTACCTTTCTCAAGCCATACAGTTTCAATTTCAATGTCCTTTTCTCTGAAACCATGTTCTCTATTATCGGTCTTAAATAAATCATAGATCTGTCTGTATTTCAACCAATCATATTCAAATTCGAGATCAAATCTATCTTGTAACACAAAATTTTTCCCTTCTAATTTTAAAAGATTTTTGTAAGGTAGCCAATCTAACCCTTGATTTCTTGAATGTGGGTTAATCACTTCAGCTGGTACTATCCAAAGTGGTCTTTCTTCTGAGAAGAATTTTCTATATCTCATCCATGTCTCGAACAGTGATTGCCTTACAAAGTGGTGTTTAAAAAATTTGTCCATTTTTACTTTTCCATACCATAAATATGCATGCCATCCAAATTTGTTATCATGCCCTTCTAAAGCCAATAACTTCTTGTTCTCAAGATTAATCCACTGTTCCAACCATGTTAGACAGACGGCACCATAATACAGTCTTAGATTTGGTAGTTGTAGGCCTCCTCTCTCTCTTGCGTCGCATAAAATTTTCATTTTAATCCTTGGCTTTCTTCCTGCCCATACGAATTTGGATAATTCTTTCTGCCACGAATCCAATACTTTCCTTTGTTTTAGTATTGGAATGGTCTGAAATAAAAACATCAAACGTGGTAAAATATTCATTTTTACAGTTGCGATTCTTCCCATCAATGATAAATTCAAAGTGTCCCATTTCTTCATATCTTGCTGAATCCTATGCCACACCTTTTCATAATTGTTTTTAAACAGGTCAATATTTTTCATGGTTAATTCAATTCCAAGATATTTAGTCTTTGTAACTACATCACATTGGATTTTCTCTTGAAGTTCTATTTGTCTTTGCTTCGTCATGTTTTTACACATCACCTTAGTTTTATTTTTATTAACGTAAAAACCCGCAACTGAGCCAAATTCTTCAATTTTCTCCATCAGATGTGGTATTTTCTCAATAGGATCCTGAATCATAAACATCACATCATCTGCAAATGCCCTATATTTGTATACGAATCCTTTCACTGAAAGTCCTTCAATACTATTATCTTTTCTTATTGCTGTCAATAAAATTTCCAACATCCAAATAAACAGCAACGGGGACAACGGGCAGCCTTGACGTGTTCCCTTTTGAACTTGGAAAAAATCCGTCCTTTCTTTGTTTATGTTCAAAGCCGCTTTTTGTTCTGAGTATATTGCCACAATCATGTTTAAAAAGAACTGTCCAATGTCTAATTTTTCAATAACTTGCAGCATAAACTCCCAATTTAAGTTGTCAAAAGCTTTTTCCGCATCTAAGAAGAGGAATCCAACTTCTTTTTCAGGATGCTTGTCATAGTATTCAATTGCGTCTATCACCACTCTTAAATTGTCTCTGATTTGTCTGTTTGGTAAAAATCCAGCTTGTTCTTCCGCTATAGTATCTTTCAGATATTTTTTCAATCTCTCCAAAATTATTTTTGCAAACAATTTGTAATCATTATTTAATAGCGATATTGGTCTATAATTCTTTACTTGAGTCAAATCCAAACCTTCTTTAGGTATCAATGAAATATTTGCTTCTTTCCATGAATCTGGGATCCGTTTGGTCTTTCTTATCTCATTCGACAGAAGTACTAAAATGGGGGTTAGCTCCTCTTTAAATTTCTTATAGAACTTTGCTGTGAAGCCATCTGGTCCTGGAGCTTTGCCCAACTTTGCATCTTCTATCGCCATTATCACTTCTTCTTTCGTTACTAAACCATTTAATGATTCCTTAATTTGTTTTCCCAGCTCTGGAACTTCAATAGTCTCCAAATATTTCTTAATTCTCTGTTGATCAATTCCTTTCTTTTTGAATAATTTGGCGTAATATTTGAAGAAAGCTCTTTTTATACCATTCAAATTCATAACATCCTTTCCATCTTCAATAATCTTAGATATAAAATTCCTTTCTTTTCTATTTTTCAATTGCCACGCTAAAAACTTTCCTGGTTTGTTTGCACCCTCAAATGCTTTTTGCTGTAATTTCTTCAAATTCCAATATAATTCTCTGTTTAATAAAACATTTAGCTGATCTTGCAAAAAGTGGATCTCTTTAATAATCTTTTTCTTCCCTGGTCTTTTCTTTAATTCCTTTTCTTTTTGTCGAATTTTTTCATAAAGGTCTTTCTGTTGTTGAATCTTTTGCTTTTTGTCCTTGGAGTTCAGAGAGATAAGCATACCTCTCATTACCGCTTTGTATGCATCCCATACAACTTGTATATCCGTACCTTTATTTAAATTCAATTCAAAAAAACTTTTCGTTTCTTTTTTTAAAGTTTCATTGATTAGTTTTTGATCTAATAAGTCCTCATTAATTCTCCAATATAGTTGTTTAGTTTTTTCTTTAGATATCCAGAGTAAGGGATTATGATCCGAATTAATTTTCGGTAAAATTTGTATTTTATAAGTTTTTTGCGCCATCTCCTCTGACATCCAATCATGTCAATTCGGGAGAAGGAATTATGTCTATTAGAGTAAAAAGTGTAGTCCTTAGTCTTGGGATTCCACTTCCTCCAAACGTCTTCCAGTTTCTCTTGCTTCATCAATTGAAAAAATTTTTTTGGTAACTTTCCAATTGTCTCTCCACTTGCTTTGGATTTTCTGTCCAATATGTTATTCACTGTACCATTAAAGTCTCCAGCTAGGACTATTTGATCATAATTTAAACAGTCCAGCTCTTTAGTCAAGTCATTGAAGAAAGTCTCTTTTGCACCATTGGGTGCATATATATTTACGAGCAATGTCTTTTTTCTGTTCATCAATATTTCCACGCCAACATATCTTCCTTCTTTATCTGAGAAGATTTTTTTAGGGTCCAATTCTTTTGAAACATAAATCACTGTTCCTTTTTTCTTATTAGTTGCTGAGGAATGAAATTCTTCTCCCAATTTTTTATTAATCAAGTATTTATTATCTTGTTTTCTTATATGTGTTTCTTGTAAACAAATTATGTTACATTTTTGTTTCTCCAGCCAATGATTCACTAATCTTCTTTTACTTGGTGAATTTAGTCCGTTTACGTTCCAAGATAAAAATTTGTAATCCATAATTGTGTTGAATTAAATATCTTTAAAATCATCAAAATTGTTCTCTTTAAATCTGTATAAGTCTCCTTCAGATTTAAGAGTAGATCTCACCGAATTGTACACGAATGAAAGTCCATATGGAATCTCCCATCTGAACCTAATATTCATTTCTTTTAATCTGTCTGTCAATTTCTTGAATTTCTTTCTGTCTTGTAAGATCGATCTCGGAATTTCTCTCAGAATTATTATTTTTTTTCCATTAATTTCCAACGGTTGTGTGAATTGTTTCTTGAAAACATCTTCCTTCATTTTTGTTGTCACGAATTGAACAATCACATCTCTGGGTAATTGCTTTCTCTTGGCATAAGCTGAGTTTACTCTGTAAATCAAGTCAAAGTCTGGATCCAAATCTCCAACATCTTCCCCTACATAAGTTGTCAGTGTATTGATTACTAGAGCTCGTAAGTCCTGATCTTCCTCCTCTTCTATCCCTCTCAATCTCAGATGATTCTGAGTAGCTCTATATTCCATCATAGACTCCAGCCTTGTATTTTCTAACAGGGATTTTTTAACCTTCTGTTCCATTTCTTCAGATTTTGTCACCAGACTTTTGACCTCTTTCTTGACTTCTTCTGTATCTTTTTTAATCCCTGACACTTCTGTTAGTACCAGTTCTTTCAGTTCTTCCATATTTTTTTTCTGTACTTGGACTTGCACTTGTTCTATTTGCTCCAGTTGTATTTGCAGCTGTTGTTGCAATTTTTGTTTGCCTAACTGAAATCAGTAAGTGGTCTTTTACTAAAAGGTGAGCTAACATACTTCTTTGTCCACTTCCCCCTCATTCCCCCCCTTCTCTGGAGTTATGAAAAGCAGACAGTTGCTTACTGTATTTTGTACAAGAAGAGTAAGGTTAATATGTGATCTTGCCTGCATTTTTTTTACTGTTGGGAAAGGAAGTTAATGGAACACTGTTGTAGTATGTCAAATTAAAATACAGCATAAACCATGAAGGTGAATTTAATTAACTAAATGCTATTGTTTTATCTTTGCATGACTGAGTACAATTTAACATTGAGTTAAATGGATAAATGAAATATTAACTTTAGTCTTGACCAAAAATATCTTCTTATTCAGGATATTTCAGCTTTGTTTATTTTTGTGAAACAAAAAGGAATGTGTATGCTTATAGAATTTTCTGATTTATGTTTTTACAGCACTGGGTATGACCCAGTAAAGGGCACTCAGTCCACAACAAGAGTTCTATTTAGAGTTTCTATACCATCAACCACCCCCTCCATCCCCCAGCTCTTAAACTTCTTTCTAAACTCCATGCACATTACAAAACAGTTTAGCACATGAAATCAGGCCCGTAGCCAGGATTTTTTTTAATTCAGGGGGTCTTGAAATAATTCGGGGGCACCACCCCCAAGGGAGTGCCACAAATAAAATAAAAATTGAAAGTTTGGGGGCCTGGACTGGGTGGGAAGTCAGAGGCCAGACCCCAAGATGCCCCACTGTAGCTACGGGCCTGCATGAAATGGAAATTTGCTGGAAAAGCATGTAATTGTGCACTGAAATCCAGCTACCTGTCTTAGTGGGGAAGGGAGCAGGAGGACTTTGGGCAGTCATGCTTCATGTTGGCTATTGCACAAGGGTACTGTGCCATCATCCATGGACTCACCCCTATTGTGATATGAAGCATTGGGGTAACCTGGGGTGGGGTTGGGTAGAAATATGTCAAAATAAATATGATAAATCTGATCATGCAAGTTGTAGGGCTCTGGAAAATTTTCCAATTTATATTGTTTTACAAAACTGGCGTTACTGTATGTATGATACCAAAAACAGCATACTATATAATTAATACAAAAATTTATTTCTGAGGGACAGGAATATTGTATTTGGATAATAGCTAGAAAAGAACATATGGAAGTGATGAAAGATTGTGACTTTTTCCTTTTTCTTCAGGCAAAGCATGTTACAATTTCAAGGTAATGCTGAAAAAATGTTTAGAAGATATGTGGTCGATGAAAAGGCTAAGGAGAGATCCAAGCAAGCCAAGGCAAAAGTTGCAACTATAAAGAAACCCAGAGAGAAAATAATGTACAGCTTGCCAATAATTGGCAGTTCTGGCAGTGCACTGCCTATAGAAGAGACTGATGGTTAAGCTGGTAATGTACAATTTGGGAAGTGTACGTAAACCCAACTGTGATATATTATTTGAATGCTAATGATAAAAACTTTATTATCTTTTAATTTTATAATCTGATTCTGTTAGCATTGATTTTGTAATATACCTCCAGAGACAGGGGAGAATGGATACATTAGGATAATTTGAAACATTTCAGTATTTATATGGGTATAAAGATGAAAACAAAATTAGCCAGTGTTCTGATTGTTAACAAATGTTGACTTTTAAGTAGCAAACATTTCTAAGAATAGATACAATTACCTCTCTAGTTAACTTTAAAATTAAATTATTCAGTGCCACATAAAATAATGGCAGAAAACTTCACTGGTGCTAATGTCGCCAAGTAGCACAAGTGCAATTAAAAATGTTGACTACACATCTTCCAGGCAGGACTACTGGAGCTTTGCATCAGTGATTCCTCAGTCACTGTATATACAACAATACCATAAGCCATTAGCTCTAGATAGAATGTGTTTTCAGTTGCACTCTGGCTATGCCTAATGCAATCATTTGGTCCCAGCTGCTAACTTTCATTAACATGCTGTGTACTTTGATTAGTTTCATTAGCTGCTTTCCTGTGTGTAATTAATTATGCTTCTAGTTGATTTAGCTTTAATTCTTTGTATATATATTTCTCCTTGTGCATTGAGCGCAGGAAGACAAGACTCAAATAGTTGCAAAGAAACGTTCCAAGCCTTCTCTTCCCCCTCTGAGCTTACTAAAGGAAAATCCTTATTTGAACAATTTCATGATGTCTTTTATCATTTTGTATATGTGGCTTCTATTATTTATTTACAAAATTTATACCCGGCCTATCTGACCTCATCTGGGCCACCCATGATGGCTAACAAATTAAAAACATGCATAATAAAAGCATGTCTTAAAGCCATTAAAACAAAAACACGTCATTAAAACAAAACCAAACAAAAATACATATACGAAACAACTATTAAAACATAGGGCAGGAAGGAAGGATCACTAAAGGAAAGCCAGAAAAACCTAAAAGTCTTTACTGCTGGTGGAAGATAGCAACGGAAGGGAAAGGTGAGTTTTTTGTGGGGGGAGTTCCAGAGTTTTGATGCAGTGACCAAGAAGATCCTCTCCTGGCTTGCCACCCAGCTAATTTCAGAAGGTGGGAGCACCCAAAGCAGGGCCTAGAAGATGTCTGTAGTGGTCAGGTAGGTTCATAGGGGAGTAGGTGGTTCTTCAGTTCCCAAACACTTTCCAAGAACAGCCCCATGTAGAGCGCACTGCAATAATCTAAACTAGATATAAAAACATCATGCACCACAGTGGCCAGATCTTTTCTGCACAGCAAGGCCACAGCTGGCTAACCAGTTGAAGCTGGTAAAAGGCATTCCTGGTCACAGCAGCTACTTGTTTATTCAGCAGTAAGCCTGGGTCCAAGAGCATCTCAAACTATGGACTTACACCTTCAAAGAAAGTGCAGTCCCATCCAGAATGGGTAATACCTTAAGTCCCTGGTCAGACCTTCTGCTTACCATCAGTACTTCCTTCTTGTTGGGATTAATCTTGTTGGGATTAATCAGTTTATCAGCCTGCATCTACTCCAAAACTGCTTCCAGGCACTAATTCAGGGTTTCTACAGTCTCACTAGGATCAGTTGGAAGCACAAGACAGAGCTGAGTGTCTTATTGGTGACAATCAGTATTCCCTCTAAACTGAGTTAGTGCGAGCTAGCTCATAGTTTTTAGCCTCTGGCTCACAAATTTTTGCCTTAACTCAGGAAAGATGGCTCCAGAGCAAACTAATTTATGCAGTAGCCAAATCACTTGCTCACAACTTTAATGCCAGTAGCTCACAAAGTAGAATTTTTGCTCACAGAACTCCAAAGTTTAGAGGGAACATTGGTGACAACCCAGCTCAGATCTCCAGCTGACCTCAGCCAGCAGTTTCATGTAGAAGAGCACAAGATGGAGCCTTGAGAGCCCCACAGACCAAAGGCTAAGAGGCTGAGCAGCAGTCCCCCAGCACTTTCTCAGACCTACCCTCCATGTAGGACTGGAGCTGCTGCAAAATGGTACCTCTCAAGCCCAGCCAGGAAAGGTGGTACAGAAGGATACCATGATTGATGGTATCAAAAGGCACTGAGAGGTCCCGGAGAACCAACAGAGTTTCAATCCCTGTCTCCATCTCCCAGCTCAGATCATCCACCAGAGCGACCAAGGCTGTTTCAGTCCCATAATAAGGCTTGAAACCAGATTGACAATGATCCAAACTATCCACTTGATCCAGGAAAGCTTGAAGTTGCCTAGCTGCCACCTGTTCAATTACCTTGCTCAAGAATGGAAAATTTGAGATTGTTTGACAGTTATTCAGATCATCTGGGTCAATGGTAGGCTTCATAAGTAGTGGGCACACCACATCCTGTTTCAAAGCTGGGGTGACCACTGCTTGTCTCAAGAAGGCATTAACTGCCTTTTGGATCCAGTTAGCCAATTAGACAACTCTCCCCCCCCTCCAGATTTAATTAGCCAGGAAAGGCAAGGGTCATACAAACCAAAGGTAGGTCTTGAACCTCCAAAGATCCTGTCCACATCCTCAGACTGAATAAATGGAAAAGTATCCCAAAATGCTACACCAGTTGGCACCTTGGCACCATCTAACTCTGTCACTGCTAATGTAGACTCCTAGTCTGTACAGATACAAGAGATTTTATCTGCAAAGTGTTGTGCAAAACACTCACAGCAAAGTGTTGTGCAAAACACTCACAGCCTCCTTCTACAGACGAGATCCCAACAGGTCTCTGCTCCCCCCAGAACAACTTCTCTAGCCTACACTGTGCATGTAGTGTATCCACGGAGAAACATGGACTCGAGGCAACCATGTGCTCGGACCGGTTCGGACCAGTCCACCATGCAGTCAGGCAAAGGGCCTGAGCTTCGTTCCTCTAGACAATAGATTGCAGGCACCTCGCATCCTTCCAAACAAGGAGCCCGGTGTAACTCAATTAACTGTAAACAGCAAATCACGGGTGTTGTGTGTGTTTGGGGTGTGGATTCACTTGGGAATAAAAGCTGGCCTGTGAGCCGGCTTAGGTGTCTTGTTCCTGTTCTAATAAAGTATGTGAGAGCTGAATTCACTTGTCAGTCTCAGTACTTTTCAGTGCAGAAACAATGGTGGCAGGAAATATTGGTTATCTGGCCCTATCAGTGCAACACAGTATGCTTTAGCTGATGTTCCTATCAGATTCATCCCGAGTCATCTTCTGCTATTGCCCTTCACATCTCCCTGTTCATTTTATCACCTGAAGCCCTCCAGTAAACTAAGGGGCTACCTGGGCTCTTAACAACTAATAGAGGGTGCCTGTGAGCTTTCATGTCAACCTTCTGAGTCATTGCCTCATTCTAGAGGTCAGCCAGAGTCAGAAAGCCATTTGGATCCATGTGGCCCTGATATATTGGTATTTTAGCATCCCTGTAAGTCTAAACCCAAGCAAATAGTGATCTGTCCATGACAAGGAACTATCACTTACTCTCAGATCACATTCCTCCTGCCCAAAACAAAATATCAGATCAAGGCCGAGTTCAGACTGGCAGTTTGGCCCGATATAGGCACGTTACACAAATGGATTAAAGGGGCTGGTTCACACAGGCACAGCTGTCAGGTGTTCCCCAGCTGTACTCAACCCGTCTTGTAATGCTTCCCTCCCGAGTTTAAAAAGTACCAGGTGAAAGTGGTACCAAACCCTGGCGAGCGCGTTGATCCTGTGTTGTGTGCATGCTGAAAGACACGTGAACAAGCCACATTGATAATTGCTGCTGTGCCTATGCGCATAGGCGCATGTCACCAGAGTAAGAAAAAGCCACTTACAGCCGTGCCTCTGCCAGGGGCGGGCCAACAGTGCGAACGCTCCCTTGCACCTCCTCCCTGGTATGCTCCCGCATCAGTCGGTGCACTGTGACCAGGAATACCTGGAACACGTTCCGGGTCTTTTTGCCACAACTCCCTTGCACTTTATACTGCCAGTCTGACCTCAGTCAAAGAGTGTCAACTGTACGTTTTGTAGGACCAGTTATTACTTGAGACAGGCCCATGGTTGTCATGACTTAAAACATTATAAATTTGTAATTCAGGTATAATCCTGGAGGTGGGATGAGATCTTGTTTTATAATTGTTATCATGTATCTGAAGCTAGAGAGTTAGGCCTCTTTTCTTATGATACATTTTTTGGCATATAGTGCACTGTGATGTGTGGCTAAGCAAATTCTGCAGTATTCAAAGTACTACAAATACTCTTTACAAAAGTAATTTTATGACCATTCTTTCCAGGGTGCTGCTGTGGATGTACAGTTTAAAGGGGAAAAAATATATACCGCAGGTTAGGAAAGGCACAAATAGGTATAGAAAAGAGCCTGCATGGTTAACAAATAAAGTAATGGAAGCTGTAAAAGGTAAGAAGGATTCCTTTAAGCAGTAAAAAGCTAGTCTTAGTGAGGTTGATAAAAGGGAACACAGACTATGACAAATAAAATGCAAGTCTGTGATCAGGCAAGCAAAAAGGGAATGTGAGGAGCATATCGCAAAAAGCATAAGGCCAACAATAAAACTTTCTTCAAATACATTAGAAGTAGGAAGCCAGCCAGGGAGGCAGTGGGGCCCTTGGATGACCAAGGGTAAAAGGAGTAGTGAAGGATGATAGGGAAATGGCTGAGAAGCTGAATGCATTTTTTGCCTCTGTCTTCACTGTGGAAGATGACAAGGGCTTGCCCACTCCAGAAACACCAATTTCGGGAGGGGGTTTGAAAGACCTGAATAAGATTGCGGTGACAAGAGAGGAAGTCCTCTGACTGATGGACAATTTAAAAACTAATAAATCACCAGGCCCGGATGGCATTCATCCAAGAGTTCTGAAAGAACTCAAATGTGAACTTGTGGATCTCCTGACAAAAATATGTAATCTTTCTTTAAAATCTGCCTCCATTCCTGAGGACTGGAAAGTAGCTAATGTCACTCCCATCTTTAAAAAGGGCTCCAGGGGAGATCCAGGAAATTACAGACCAGTCAGTCTGACATCAATACTGGGTAAGTTGGTGGAAACTGTTATTAAGGAAAGAATTAGTAGGCACATTGATGAACAAAAACTATTGAGGCAGACTCAGCATGGGTTCTGTAAGGGAAGATCTTGTCTCACTAACCTGTTAGTGTTTTTTGAGGGAATGAACAAACATGTGGACAAGGGGGACCCAATAGATATTATTTACCTTGACTTCCGGAAAGCTTTTGATACAGTTCCTCATCAAAGGCTCCTAAGTAAGCTGAATAGTCATGGGATAAAAGGACAAGTCCTCTTGTGGATCAAAAACTGGCTTATAAATAGGAAACAGAGAGTGAGTATAAATGGGAAACCTTCTCAGTGGAGGGTGGTAAGCAGTGGGGTACCACAGGGATCAGTACTCGGTCCGATGCTTTTTAACTTGTTAATTAATGATTTCGAATTGGGAGGAAGCAGTGAAGTGGCTAAATTTGCTGATGACATGAAGTTGTTCAGGGTGGTGAAAACCAGGGAGGATTGTGAGGCACTCCAAAGGGATCTGTCGAGGATGGGTGAGTGGGCGTCAGCGTGGCAAATGGGGTCCAATGTGGCCAAGTGCAAAGTGATGCACATTGGAGCCAAAAATCCTAAA
Source organism: Gekko gecko (assembly GCA_029375565.1). Taxonomy (NCBI): domain Eukaryota; kingdom Metazoa; phylum Chordata; class Lepidosauria; order Squamata; family Gekkonidae; genus Gekko; species Gekko gecko. The sequence continues at coordinate 6,815 of JAPDNY010001151.1, read as the reverse complement.
TATAAATACACGTTGATGGGGTCTGAACTGACAGAGACGGACCAAGAGAGCGATATTGGAGTCGTAGTGGATAACTCAATGAAAATGTCTAGGCAGTGTGTAGCTGCAATTAAGAAGGCCAACGCTATGCTGGGGATTATTACGAAGGGAATTGAAAACAAATCAGCCAGTATCATCATGCTCCTGTATAAATCATTGGCGTGACCTCATTTGGAATACTGTGTACAGTTCTGGTCGCCACATCTCAAAAAGGATATTATAGCATTGGGAAAAGTGCAGAGAAGGGCAACTAGAATGATAAAAGGGTTGGAACACCTTCCCTATGAAGAAAGGTTAAAATGCTTGGGGCTCTTTAGTTTGGAGAAACGACGGCTGAGTGGTGACATGATCGAGGTTTATAAGAATGGGATTGAGCAGGTTGAGAAAGAAGTACTTTTCTCCTTTTCTCACAATACAAGAACTCGTGGGCACTCCATGAAATTGCTGAGCAGTCGGGTTAGAACAGATAAAAGGAAATACTTTTTCACCCAAAGAGTGATTAGCATATGGAATTCACTGCCACAGGAGGTGGTGGCAGCTACAAGCATGGACAGTTTCAAGAGGGAATTAGATAAACATATGAAGCAGAAGTCCATCAGTGGCTATTAGCCACAGGGTATAGATGGGTGCTGGAGGGGGCAGCAGTGGGAGGGCTGCTAGTGTCCTGGCCCCACTGCTGGACCTCCTGATGGCACGTGGTATATTTTGGCCGCTGTGTGACGGAGTGTTGGACTAGATGGGCCATTGGCCTGATTCAACATTGGCTTCTCTTATGTTCTTATGTTGATACATGAGAAGATGTCCTATTTAATTATTTTCTCCTCAGGCCAACTTTCTACCCAAAATTACCAATCCTAAAGTGCTTCTGGGGAAGGAAAGTGGCATGTTATGGCCTAGTCTCGTCAGATCTTGGAAGCTAAGCAGGGTCAGTACTTGGAAGGGAGACCACCAAGGGAGACTTTGCAGAGGAAGGCAGTGGCAAACCCTCTGCTTCTCACTTGCCTTGAAAACACTCTGGGGTTACCATAAGTTAGGTATGACTTGATGGCACTTTGCATACACTCACACAAACTGCTTTTGTCCTGACACAGATAGCCCAGGCTAACCCGATCTGATCAGATCTCAGAAGCTAAGCATGGTTGGCTTGGGTTAGTATTTGGATGGGAGACCACCAAGGAGGTCCAGGGTTGCGATGCAGAGGCAAACCTTCTCTGAATGTCTCCTGCTTTGAAAACTCTACAGGGTCACTATAAATTGGCTGCTACTTGATGGCAAAAAAGAAAAAAAAACCCTCTGTTTTTAATATACCTCCTGAGAAAAATGTACAGATATCCATATTTCTTTCCTAGTGTGTGTAAAAGTAGCTTTACATAGTAATTTTCATTAGGAAAATGGCTCAAAGGCAGAATTAAGTAGTGCATCTTTTCTGCTGCAGTCTGTCTCTAAATCAGAGCCCCTACATCTGCATTCTGTTAAAAATAATGGAATAACACATAACACGTAGCCCTGCTCTGAATATGCATACCGCAGGCAACAGTGTTCAACTAATGAAACACTTTCTGCCTGTGAAGTGAGTCTTTCTCTCCTCCACCATCCCACTGCAGCCCAAAATACCCCTCGAAATGCTGTTCTTGGGGGTCTCCTGGAAAAAGATGGGAAAAGGTCTGTAATGGTGTATTGCCTCTTGCTGCTGTCCTATAAGGGAAGCATTCATATTAAAACAGACACATGGAAACAAAGAATCACTTTGCCTGTGCCAAAGCCACATAGCCACTGAACCACAGGGCTATATTAAGAGGATTATTCTTTTCAATAACTCATCTCTATTCATTTTGGATCCCAGTGAAAGATCACTCATGTTTATCTTTTAAAACTTTTATTTAAAATAATTCTAATAACTCTTAAAATGAGTAAATATGAAAGAATCATAATGATGTAGCCCACCCCCACCCCACCCCGCTTAGGCAAATGAAATCAGAAACAGAAAGTCATACATACGTGCTTTGTGACCGTCAGGAAAGTGAGCTGGTCTGGGGAAATGACATGACTCATTAGAAATCATACAGTGTACTTTGGTCCTTATATTTTAGACATTTTTGTGCATATCATCTCTTGGTCTCTTTGGTTTCAGGTCTATCCTTAGATGACCTGTTCAGTCTATTTCCCTCATTTTTGCTCCAAGACTCTAGGAAGAAAGATTACTCAGAATTTTCTTACTGTACACAAGGCGGCTACACAGCTCATGTGTAGAATGCTATGGCCCATTTGTTCTCCAGGATAGGAAAAGGGAAACATAGTTGATCAGTGATGAGGCAGGTGCGCTGACTTGCTATTGTTTTCTGGGCTCAAACCAAAGATGCTGGATTTTGACCTTTAAATAAGAACATAAGAACATAAGAACATAAGAGAAGCCAATGTTGAATCAGGCCAATGGCCCATCTAGTCCAACACTCTGTCACACAGCGGCCAAAATATACCAGGTGCCATCCGGAGGTCCAGCAGTGGGGCCAGGGCACCAGAAGCCCTCCCACTGCTGCCCCCTCCAGCACCAAGAATAGAGTGCATCACCTGCCCCAGACTGAGAGTTCCCATCCATACCCTGTGGCTAATAGCCACTGGTGGACTTCTGCTCCATATGTTTATCTAATTTCCTCTTGAAACTGTCCATGCTTGCAGCTGCCACGACCTCCTGTGGCAGTGAATTCCATATGTTAATCACTCTTTGGGTGAAGAAGTATTTCCTTTTATCTGTTTTAACCCGACTGCTCAGCAATTTCATAGAGTGCCCACGAGTTCTTGTATTGTGAGAAAGGGAGAAAAGTACTTCTTTCTCAACCTGCTCAATCCCATTCATAATCTTATAAACCTCGATCATGTCACCCCTCAGCCGTCGTTTCTCCAAGCTAAAGAGCCCCAAGCGTTTTAACCTTTCTTCATAGGGAAGGTGTTCCAACCCTTTTATCATTCTAGTTGCCCTTCTCTGCACTTTTTCCAATGCTATAATATCCTTTTTGAGATGTGGTGACCAGAACTGTACACAGTATTCCAAATGAGGTCGCACCAATGATTTATACAGGGGCATGATGATACTGGCTGATTTGTTATCAATTCCCTTCCTAATAATCCCCAGCATAGCGTTGGCCTTCTTTATTGCAGCTACACATTGTGTAGACATTTTCAGCGAGTTATCCACTACGACTCCAAGATCTCTCTCTTGGTCAGTCTCTGCCAGATCAGACCCCATCAACGTGTATTTATATTTAGGATTTTTGGCTCCAATGTGCATCACTTTGCACTTGGCCACATTGAACCCCATTTGCCACGTTGACGCCCACTCACCCATCCTCAACAGATCCCTTTGGAGTGCCTCACAATCCTCCCTGGTTTTCACCACCCTGAACAACTTTGTGTCATCTGCAAATTTAGCCACATCACTGCTTACTCCCAATTCCAAATCGTTAATAAACAAGTTAAAAAGCATCGGACCGAGTACTGATCCCTGTGGTACCCCACTGCTTACCACCCTCCACTGAGAAAGTTTCCCATTTATACTCACTCTCTGTTTCCTATTTATAAGCCAGTTTTTGATCCACAAGAGGACTTGTCCTTTTATCCCATGACTATTCAGCTTACTTAGGAGCCTTTGATGAGGAACTGTATCAAAAGCTTTCCGGAAGTCAAGGTAAATAATATCTATTGGGTCCCCCTTGTCCACATGTTTGTTCACTCCTCAAAAAACACTAACAGGTTAGTGAGACAAGATCTTCCTTTACAGAACCCATGCTGAGTCTGCCGCAATAGTTTTTGTTCATCAATGTGCCTACTAATTCTTTCCTTAATAACAGTTTCCACCAACTTACCCGGTATCGATGTCAGACTGACTGGCCTGTAATTTCCTGGATCTCCCCTGGAGCCCTTTTTAAAGATTGGAGTGACATTAGCTACCTTCCAGTCCTCAGGAATGGAGGCAGATTTTAAAGAAAGATTACATATTTTTGTCAGGAGATCCACAAGTTCACATTTGAGTTCTTTCAGAACTCTCGGATGAATGCCATCCGGGCCTGGTGATTTATTAGTTTTTAAATTGTCCATCAGTCGGAGGACTTCCTCTCTTGTCACCGCAATCTGATTCAGGTCTTTCAAAACCCCTCCCGAAATCGGTGCTTCTGGAGTGTGCAAACACTTCTCCTCTTCCACAGTGAAGACAGAGGCAAAAAATGCATTCAGCTTCTCAGCCATTTCCCTATCATCCTTCACTACTCCTTTTACCCCTTGGTCATCCAAGGGCCCCACTGCCTCCCTGGCTGGCTTCCTACTTCTAATGTATTTGAAGAAAGTTTTATTGTTGGTCTTTATGTTTTTTGCGATATGCTCCTCATATTCCCTTTTTGCTTGCCTGATCACAGACTTGCATTTTATTTGCCATAGTCTGTGTTCCCTTTTATCAACCTCACTAAGACTAGCTTTCCACCGCTTAAAGGAATCCTTCTTACCTTTTACAGCTTCCATTACTTTTGTTAACCATGCAGGCTTTTTTCTATACCTATTTGTACCTTTCCTAACCTGCGGTATATATTTTTTCTGAGCTTCTAGGATTGTCTTTTTAAATAGTCTCCAAGCTTCTCCACTCTTCCTGTCAATTTCTTCCTCACATGTCCCCTCATACCAGAGAAGTTACCCCTTTTAAAGTTAAAAGTGGTTGCGTCAGTCTTTTTGGGCAACTCCCTATCTGTACAAATGTTAAACTCAATGACATTATGGTCACTGTTCCCAAGTGGTGCAATCACTTTTACATCTCTCACCAGGTCTTGGGTGTTACTTAGGACCAAATCCAGGATCGCCTCTCCCCTGGTAGGATCTGTGACCATCTGTTCCACAGCACAGTCATTGAGAGTGTCTAAGAACGCAATCTCTTTTTCCCGACTAGAACTCATATTGACCCAATCAATGTGTGGGTAGTTAAAGTCGCCTATTACAACACAGTTATTTCGTCTAGCCGCTATCTTTAATTCATTCATCATTTTATAATCCTCCTCTATCTTTTGATCTGGTGGGCGATAACAAACTCCCACTGTTAAGCCTCCTTTTGGACCCACTATTTCAACCCATAGCATTTCCAGAAGCGAATCCAATTCTCTTACCCTCTCAATCTTACTGGATGGTACACCCTCTCTGACATACAGAGCCACCCCACCTCCAACCCTTTCCCCCTATCCCTCCGATATAATTTATAACCAGGAATCACCGTATCCCACTGATTTTCCTCATCCCACCAAGTTTCTGAAATACCCACAATGTCTATTTCCCCCCCAACACCAAGCATTCCAACTCCCCGATTTTACCTCGGAGACTTCTAGCATTTGTGTATAAACACTTATAGTTTCCCATGTTTGTTAAGCCCACAGCCTTCCTCTTGCTGCCTCGAGACCTTGCCAGGCAGTTCCTATCATTAGCCACAGTCTCAGTGGACAATTGTAATCCATTTCCTTGTACAAAAGTAATAGCTACCCCTTCATCTCTTTGAGATGAGCCATCCCGAACCAGAGACTTTTCATCTCCTGTCGGCTTTCCCCCATTATTCAGTTTAAAAACTGCTCTGCCACCTTTTTGATTTTGAGCGCCAGCAGCCTGGTTCCTTCTCGGGACAAGTGGAGACCGTCCCTTTTGTACAGCTCCCTCTTGTCCCAAAAAGCATCCCAGTGCCTAACAAACTTGAACCCTTCCCCCCTACACCACCGTCTCATCCACGCATTGAGACTCCTGATCTGTGCCTGTCTCTCCGGCCCTGCGCGTGGAACAGGTAGCACTTCCGAGAAGGCTACCTTGGAGGTCCTGGCCTTGAGTTTCCTGCCCAGCAGCCTAAATTTCTCCTCCAGGACCTCACGACTGCATTTCCCCACATCGTTGGTGCCGACGTGCACCACGACCACTGGCTCCTCCCCAGCACTATCTACCAGCCTATCTAAAACACGCGTAATGTCCGCTACCTTCGCACCAGGCAGGCAAGTCACCATACGGTCAGTACGCGGGTTCGCCACCCAGCTGTCTACCTGCCTAAGGATCGAATCACCAACTACCAAGAGCCCCCCTCCCACCCTTCCCAGGGACGGTTCCTTGGTACGAAAGGATACCCGTTCACCAGCTGAAGAAGAGGTCCCTTCTGAGGGCACATTCCCCTTATCCTCAGCATGGTGCCCCTTTTCCCCTTGACCCTCATGCTCCCTGGCAGCAGCCGGGCTGCCAGATCCAGAGTGGGACATATCTAACAAGTCCCCGAGAGTCTTCCCCGTGCACCTAACTGACTGTCCCTGCTTCTCCAGGTCAGCCACCTTGGCCTCAAGGGAGCAAACTCGCTCCCTGAGAACCAGGAGCTCCTTGCACCGAGCACACACCCAAGACTTCTGACCAGTGGGCAGATAGTCATACATGTGACACTCCATGCAAACCCCCTGCTGGCATTCTGGCTTCATAATTGTTTTTAAACAAATACTTTTCTATAACCCCCCTTTTTAAAACCCTTTGTATTTATATGGCTCCTGTTGTAGGAGTCTGCTTACCTTACCAAGGAGCCAAGGTCCTGGCTTTCTGGCTCTTCCTGGGCTTCTTACAGAGCCCCTAGGCCAAGAGCCACAGGCAAAGAGCCTCGCCCTTTTGCTCTCGCCCTTCGGCTCATGCCAGAGGCTCGTGCCTCTTGCAAACTTCCTGCCTTAAATGGAATTGTCTCCCAGGAGAGGCGTGGCCAGCAGCTACTCAAAATCACCCAAGGCACTTAATCC
>JAPDNY010001150.1:0-18616 GCA_029375565.1 Gekko gecko | reverse complement strand
CCATTCCAGATGCTATGTCGCATGTGTACGCTACAATCACTGACAGTAGTACAAGAAATACTGTTGAACATATTGCTAAATCAGTCAAGATGTGAGAGACCAGTGATGTTGAGCTGAGATTTCTGACATCTTTAATTTTCCTTAGAAGCATCCAAGGAGAAGCTTAATTTCTAGGAGGTTAACCCTTTCCCCTATACAGTTTCCCCGGTAACACCCCTCCAGGCTGCTATAACATCAGTGGGGGTGAGGAGACAAGACAGCCTGTTTTAGTTGGTTAAGGTAATAGCCAAACTCCATTAGTTCCATGAGACTGACCATTCAAATTTAATTGAAATGAAATGGGGTCCATTCTTTAAAAGGATCGTGCAGGAGAGGGAAGCTAAACTTTTCTCCACTTGTACTTTCTCTCACTGTGCTCTTATACGTGAAGTATTTTCCCCCAGTTTAGCTCACCTCTGATATCAGCTTGGCTGGATGGAAAATGTTTCAGGTGTCAAAGTGCAAGAAAGTAAGGCATAAGAGAGGGCAGTTTATAGCCCTCATCTGCACTTTAAAAAAAAGGACCCCATGACCAGCATCCTGCTTTCTATACATATGGATGGGCAAACCATTGTAAATATAGGGTTATCCAGCTTTTTATTATTATTTATGCCCACTATCTGCTTTTTATAAACCCTCTTGCTTCTAAAAAGGGGGCATTTTCTTCTACTTGCATGAAATTTGACAGAGATCATCCACTGGGTGAGGGTACTATAATGTAGGCGGAAGATTTATGCGATCTGAAGAGAAACCAGATCTTTCCACAGCTGCTAAAATTCTAATTGCAAAGCATTGGAGAGATACCAAGGTGCCTAGCATAACACAATGGTGGTATAAAGTATGGGACCTATTCATGCTAGACAATTTTTCAATTTACCACTCCAATACTCAAAACGAGAGCGATTTCTCCAACCCTCTAATTATCTGGTACCCCATTCTAGATAAAATAGACATTGACACCTTTGATTGGGAAACTATTTCCAAGGCCAAATACAAGTTACTTTTATTTAGTTAGTCTATACTTGATATGCAAGGTTTATTTTATTAACCTTTTACGCTTTTACATTGTATTGTAGTTATATGCTATAATAAATTTAAAAAAACAAACTATAATGTAGGCGGTCTGAATCAGCCAAGCAGAGTGGGTATAACTATATTTATTGCTGATCTTCATTGTAAGGCCTCAGCCAGGCCTTCATATTAAAACAGCCTGGATACAGGAATAACCAATTTCCCCACCCCCTGCTCAGACGTGCCCAGTTATACAACAATAACTAAATAGGCCACTGTGGCAACAATAACCAAATACATATTATACGCCTCTCCCCTTAACTTAGACTAAATATAATTCCTTCCAGTATTTTAAAAGATAAGAACAAATAAAATAAAATCTCATTCACTATATTAATAACAAGATCTATTAGAAATATATCTATCTATTCAACCCAAACTCCCATGGCTATGAGTCCAATCTTTCTCTGGGTTTGGGAACTCTCTTGGAACGATGCAGCAGAATTGTTGTTCGTATGCTTTCCAACAAGAGGAGCCACAGTTGTAAAAATCAAATGGTCAAGAAAATCAATGATGATATGGGATGCTAAATTATTTGTACTAATATGAGACCACAGTGGAAAATAAAGACCATCTGACTTTTGCATGGGGACAATGGGAGCAGCCCAGTCAGAAAACTGTACAGGTTCAATAATTCCTTGAGTATGTAGTTGATCCAATTCTTCTAGTCTTCTAGAAAGACTGCAGGAAGAAACTTCTGGAGACTTCAGGAAAAGCTTCTTTGACCCAGCCTGACCTGGTCAGTGGATGGGGAAAAGAGAGATGATAAAAGTCCTGGGAACAAGGAAGAAGGTCTCGGGGGTGCTAAGTCCATTGAAGCAGACAGAACTCTTAACTGTGGTCTGGAAAAGGTGGCCATTGCCATGTGCTGGCCTGAAGGAGTCTTGAAGGTAATGGCACTCCCGTAAACATCTGGTAACTTTCTATGCTAAGGAGTCTTCCTTATATGTAACAACAGATCGGATATGTATAAAGGAAGAGACAGACGAATTGTGTTTTTCCCTTTTCTTTTTAATCCCTGGCTCAACCTGGTGCTGAGCTGAAAGTATGCTTGCGAACATTTTCTTTTAAATAAAAGCTTTATCACTTTTGATCCTGGTAGCCGTTCTCTGTATCACAGAGACCCCCACTGTCTTGGACATGCTATTTTAAAAGGAGCACCAGGAGGAAGGGGAGGGCAGTCAGTTTTGTTGTTGTTATTGTTCAGTCGCACAGTCGAGTCCGACTCTTCGCGACCCCATGCACCAGATTACGCCAGGCCCTCCTGTCTTCTGCTGTCCGGTGAAGTCAGTTGGCGAGTGGCTACTCCCCTAGCGGTGCACAAGGCAGCAAAACTGTCCCTGCTGAATAGCAGGAGACACAGAGGCAAGGCCTCAGAATGTGTCCCAGTGGGCAATTCCTACAAAGGTCAGGTGGTGGCAGCAGTTGAACTGAGAAGGAGAAAAAATCCCTCCAGGTGTCGGGAAAACCGGGGAGGGCAGGGTGGATCAAGGCCTGCAGGCCAGAGCAGAACTGTTCCGCCAAACAAGGTATAAGCTTTCTGAAGAAGTGTGCAGGCAAATGAAAGCTTACACCTTGAATAAAACTTAGTTGGTCTTAATGTCGTCACTGGAGTCTGGACTCAAACTTTCCCAGGGAGATCCAGTTCACATTCAGGTTTGGAGTCAACAGAAGAGAAAGAAGCCTAATCTATTTTCCCTATATCACAAAATGACTAGCTTGTCCAGCATTATGTGGGCGGGAGTAGGAGGGCATTGCCTCTAGAGGAGAGCCCTGCAGAGATGTGTCTCCACGGAGGGCCTGTGTGAAGAGAATGAGTGAGAGGACAGAAAGAACGAGAGGAAGGATCAGAGGGCGGCCTTCAAAGCGCCACCGAGAAATGGGCTGCGCGAACTTCCCCCGCCTCCCCCAGGCCCGCTGCGAGATCAGGCGCCAGAAGTCCTGTTGCCTCCAGAAGGGCCGGGAAGGCGCCCTGACCTGCACGCGGCCTCTCCTTTCCCCGCTCTCCCCCCCCCCCCCCACCTCAGGGCCGGGAAAGGCGCTGCTGCAGCCGCTCGGATCTCTTAGGCGCGCGCGCGGGGACCCTTGCAGAGCTTCCAAGCCGCCTGACCTCCCAGCGGCATCGCAGGTCCCTTGAAACCAAGTCACGGGAGGGGAGGGGATGCTGCGGGAAGGGGCTGGAAGTTTCCCCGCAGGGCTTTGTTGCTTCGGAGAAGCCCCGCCACCTTCTGGAACGCCCCTCCAATGTCCCCCAGCGGGGACGAAGAGGGACCCGGCAACGGGGCACGCAGTTCCTCGCGGAGGCAAACACCCCCCTCCCCGTTTGCCTTTTGGCTTCCCAGCGCGGTCCTTGCTGCTCTCTCTGGGTTAGCCAGGCAGGGCCCTTCGGGGGAGAGACCCTCCACCGCGACTGGTCAGCCGAGCGCGCGCTTCAAGTCCTTTCCCTGCTGACCCGAGGATCCCCCCCCCGGGAATTCCGTCTCTTTAAGGGCGTGGTTTTGTGTTCCCACGGGGGTCGCACCCTCCCTCGCCCCGTTCTCTTCTCCCGTTGCTTGCCTCCCTCCCATTCGCTCTTCTGGCCTCGGGGGGGAAGACGGGGAGGGGGCGGCTCGGCTGGCCCGGGTTGCGCCTGCGAGCCTGCTGTGGCGGGGGGCGGGGGGGCGTGGTGGGTCCGGAGGCGCCGAGTTTCGCCGCTGTCTTGGCCCCGCGTTGTCCTTGGCGAGCCTGGCGGAGCCCCTCGTCTCTTGCGGTTGTGCCGCCACCCGCGCTGCCTGTGAGTGAATCCCCCCGTCGCGGCGTGTTCTGGACCGAGGCCGCGGCGCTTGCCCGGGACCTGGGCTGTCACTGCGGCGATGCCAAGCTGAGGTGTGGCGGAGGGGGGGGGGGTAGAGGGTGGCCCTGTGCCATGGCAGCTGGGGGGCGGGGGGGGTGTCCCGCCTTGGGACCCCTTGCACAGGCAGGCTTCACTGGCCCTTCTACGCAATTCTAGCTCCTGCCTTCTTCCTTGACTGGATGGCTTCAGACTGAGATCGCAAGCACCCGACAAGTCCATTGGGTGATACCCAATACCGAATAAGAAAAGATTTGCCCTATGATAGAGTGGAGCTCATGGAGGAGGTGGAAGTAAAGGTAAGAATGTGGTGTGTATTGTTGTTGTTGTTGGTGGTGGTGGTGGTGGTGGGAGGGGAGGGGATGAGGTTTTTAACCATGCATTAAAGAAAAAGAAATAGCCCTGGGCCACCCTGATTGGCCAGAATTGGCATGCTGTGTGGTAAGACCTTCCCACGTGAAGTTCCAGTTGGTATCTATAGGACCTACCTTTGACTAGAAATAGCAGTACTTACCACCCCTGAACATACATTCAGATTAATAAAGGGGATTAGATTGCTGCGTTTGCGTAGGGTACAGGAAACAAGGATCTTTCACCTAAAGAGGTGGCTGTGAGTAGCAAGTTTTCAGCCAGAAAAGGATGACAGGGACCTGATTTAAAAGGAATACAGAGTTTATTGAGGGATTTAGTACAATAGTTGGGGACGGGCTTATCCTAAGCAAATACGGCCAGTACCAAATCAAAGCACAGACACGGTCTTTATCCTAGCTAATATAGCCAACAACAACCAAACATTAACCAGAGCTACTCCAGATTGGAGCAGGAGTTACTCTTTGAGCGAAAGGGGTACATGTGGTTTGGAAAATGTGGGGGGGGGGAATAGATCAAGAGGGAGAGTAAAGATTACCTGTCCTATTCTGCAAAGAAATCAGAGGGAGGGAGGAGGGATCCAGTGTGTGTGTGTGTGGGGGGGAGTCTATTGCAGTTCCATTGGTATCCAGGGTCAGACTCCAGTTACTGGCCCTAACGCCAGGGCAATTCTACTGTTTTTGGCCCATAGCATGAAGTAGGTTCATTTCAAGAAACAAAAGATTATGACAGAAGAGAAAGGAATACTTGAGAGTTGGGCGTCTTATCAGGAATTAATAATCATCGTGTGGCATTGTGTGTAGAATAGCCAGGAGATCCTAAGATTGTGTGGCAGCTGCAAGTTCTAGCTCTTTAAGCGTTATGCGGCACTAGGGGGTGAGCTTTCCCCAGGATATTCTCTGGGATGTGTACTGCTGCCTGTCTCATCAAGGGAAGTTCAAGCCCATGACTCCTGCTTACCTTGTTGTGACCCATGAAACCAGGTACAGCACATTGGCCATCTTAGGGGTCCCCGTATGTTTGCAACAAAGTGCACTTTGCTGTATTTCATGGATAGAGTGATTTGGAAGGAGAGATGCAGCACTGCCATTTGGTATCCAAGTGCATAAAATTGTGTAGAATCATACCTTTTACTTTAAGGTGTCTTTCATTCCCCCCCTTTAAAACAGACAGATTTTTGGCCCAATGTATGTAAGGCGATGGCTCATCGACCAGCAGAATTTAGAGCATTCTTGGCGTACTACGATGCCGTTTTTAAGAAGGAAATAGGTAAGAACCACAGCTCTCCTCAGATTGTAACAAGGTGGAAGCTTCTGTCCTGATGTGACTATCGTAAAGCATTACTGGGTCAGGGATCACAAGCCCGAGCCGTTCACCCCGGTTCCTCTCTTTCTCCACGTACACCCCCCAGTATAGCAGATTGCTGCCCGCCTCCCTCGACCACTGCTCTTGAAGACTGCACCCCCAGATGTCCCCAAATGTTGCCCCCCCCGGTTACTTCCTGCATCTATATCTTCTTCTCTGCCAGCTGTTGTGAATTCGACTGTTTGCTTCTCTGACCTTGGAACAAACATCATTAAAAAATGACACACTGCAGTTACTGACTTGTGATTAAAAGGATCCTTTGACTTGCCACATGAGCTGTGCGGTTTATGAATGCAGCATGCTGGTGGCTACTTGAGCTCTTGACCAATGCTCCCTGTAAAGTGGAGTCTTGTGAGCAAAAATCCTACTTTGTGAAGCTGCCCGCATTAAAGCTGTGAGCGAGTGAGTTGGCTGCTGCATAAATTAGCTTACTGTGGAGCCCTCCTTCCTGAGCGGAGACAAAAAGGTGCGAACCGGAGGCTAAAAAGCTGTGAGCTAGCTCACACTAACTCAGCTTAGAGGGAACACTGCTCTTGACCAGAGACTGCCAATGGCTCCTGGTGTGTTTTCAAAGATCCCCAAGGTCACGCTGTATGTTGTATGTAGTCATCACCAGTTGGTTCAGGCAGCACAGCAGGCTGGTGAGAAAGGCTATCCGAGCTTGAGAACGGGAGGGGAGGCGGGCAGACATGCCCCCCTTTCCCCTTTCCCCTGAGCCTCTCCGCCCTTGCTGAGAGACTGGGGGGGGGGGAGTGTGTGTGTGTGGAGAGAGAGAGAAGGCAGTTTGAAGTTTGAGTCCGAAGTCAGCAGTCAGTAGCTGTCAGTTGTGGTCAATCTACGTAGTCAGAGAAACAGTCTTCCAAATAGAATCATATAGAGGTGCTGTGAAAGGCATTAAGATTCTAAAAGAGAAGAACAGGAGATTGGATTTATACGCCACCCTTCACTACCCAAGGGAGTCTCAGAGCGGCTTACAAACTCCTTTCCCTCCCCCTCCCCACAACAGACACCCTGTGTGGTAGGTGGGGCTGAGAGAGCTCTGACAGAAACTGCTCTTCTCCAGGGACAGCTGTGCCAGAGCTTGTGACTGACCCAAGGTCACATCAGCAGTTGCAAGTGGAGGAGTGGGGAAGAGGAAGAACACGTACTTAAAGGGGCATTTTGACAAAATCTAATATTGTCTGAGTACTTTAAGAGTGTGAGGGAAAAGACTGATAGAGACAGAAGAAAAAGAAGGAAAGATTTTACTGAGCAACTTAACAAAACACCTTGTAACCAACACGCTGCCTTTACCAATAAAGTTTTATATTGTTTATTGTCCACCCAGAGTCTCCCCTCAGGACCACATAGTCCAACAAAGGAGCCCTAGAGCTCGGGCACAATACTGTGGGAAAGGTTAATTAAAGATTGGGATTAAATTCCTAGTGGCCTAAATGTTCTGTAAGTATTTTTTTCTCCCCAAAGTATCTTCACGGCAAGGGTGGGAGGGTTGTCAGGTCTGGGTTGGGAAATACCTGGAGATTTTGGGAGTGGAACCTGAGGAGGGTGGGATTGGGGGGAGGGGAGGGGAGGGACTTCTGGGAGGTGTAATGCCCTGCAGTCCTCCTTCCAAAGGGGCCATTTTCTCCAGGTAAACTGATTTCTGTTGCCGGGAGATCAATTGTAATCCCAGGAGGTTTCCAGCTGCCCCCTGGAAGTTGGCAGCTCTCAAGGGTGCAGTTAGCCCCTTTACCATCTCCTCTCCCTTGAACAGAGGTGTGCCCCCATCCCTCGTCATGGCTGCCCCAGAGTCGCCCAGCTCCCCCCTGTCCACCAGGCCTGCTTCAATCTAATTTAATTTAATTTAGAGGATCTGGTGACTACTTGTGTCTGTGTTCCAAAGGCTGCAGGATTCAGCTAAGGTATGCCTGACCGCACAAGCTTCACAGCATCTTAGTTTTTCACAGGTCACTCAAGCAAGAGGTGAAGGTAAAGGTTTCCCTTGCTCAAAAGCCAGTCTAATCCATCTCTAGGGGACGGTGCTCATCTCTGTTTCCAAGCCGATGAGCCAACGCTGTCCGAAGACATCTCCGTGGTCACGTGGCCGTCATGACCAGACGCTGAGGCTCACAGAACACTGTCACCTTCCCACCAAAGCTGTACCGATTTATCTACTTACAATTTCTTGCTTTCAAACTGCTAGGTTGGCAGGAGCTGGGGCCAGAGATGGGAGCTCACTCCAGTCACGTGGAACTTGGGTCTCGAACTGCTGAACTACCGACCTTCCGGTCTGCAGTTCAGCGTCTTAACCACTGAGCCACCGCAGCAAGAGGTAGAGTTCTGTAAAACTTGAAAACTCTGTTTTCCATTATTTTATGGACTTCCTGACCAACCCATTGGCACAGGGGAGGAGTTGGAAAGGGAAAGGTGTTGAGAGAGACTGCAGTGGCGGGGACAGCACCCCTGGCCTGCTTTCCATACATGTCTGCATCATCTCCCAAGGCCTGCAAAAAAAAAAATCCTGGGGAACCGGAGACCTGCGATGCAGGCAGGCCAACCTCCGACCACAGTGTGTCTTGGAAAGGTGCTTTTTCCTAAGGTTGGGGGCTTCTCCGGCCATCCATACCTCCCTGTTGCATCATTTGATGGACAACTGATGGAGAGTTGATTCAGGACAGGCAAAAGGAAATTCTTCATTACAGAGAGAGGAATTAAAATATGGAATTCACTGCCAGAGGATGTATGCGTTTGATGAGACTGAGATGAGATGAAATTGGATTTATACCCTGCCCTTCCCTCGGAGTCTCAGAGTGGCTTACAAACTCCTTTCCCTTCCCCTCCTCACAATAGACACCCTGTGAGGTAGGTGGGGCTGAGAGAGCTCTCTCAAGGACTGCTCCTGAGAGAACAGCTCTGAGAGAACTTGTGACTGACCCAAGGTCACATCAGCAGCTGCATGTGGAGGGAGTGGGGAATCAAACTCTGTAGGCCAGAGCAGGTCCGTTCTGCCACAACTTCTCTCCCCTTCTCACTTGGAATTCAAGCTGCACAGCTTAACTTGTAGCTGGTGTTTTAGTTTGGCCTCAGCCCTTGTTTCTAGAGATGCTAGCCTCCAGGTGGGTGAGACCAGGGGATCCCCCGGAATTGCAAGTCATCTCCAGACCACAGGGATCAGTTCCCTTGGAGAAAATGGATGCTATATGGCATTGTACCCAACTGAGGTCCCTCTCCTTCCCAGACTCCATCTCCAAACCTCCAGGAGTTTTCCCAACCTGGATCTGGCAGCTACTTGTTCCTGTGCTCCAAAGGCTGCAGGATTCAGCTAAGAGCCTATGTCTGGCCACAGGAGCTTCCACGGAGTCTTTGTTTTTCACGGATCACTCAAGCAAGAGGTAGAGCTGTAAAACTTGAAAACTCTGGTTTCCGTTATTTTATGTTCTTCCTGACCAACCCATTGGCACAGGGGAGGAGCTGGAAAGGGAGGGGTGTTGAGAGAGTGTTATGTATTGGGTTGGAACATTCCAGGACTGTCTACCAGAAACTGACTGAGCTTGGAGATCCAGAACAATAGCCCACCAGGACTCTGGAGGTGCCCAGTGAGGAAGTAATGTTATGTAAATAGCCTATCATTGGGAGTGGTTTGGCTGTGGTTTTTGCATGCTGTTAACAGGGCAGTTGCCCTGAGGTTTTAGTCTTGTTCCTGAAATCACTTAATAACATAGAGCTGTTTCACCGCAATGCATCTTGAACCCAGGATTTAACAGAGAGACTGCTGGCAGGGACAGTGCCCCTGGCACTGCTTTCCATGCATGTCTGCATCATCTCCCAAGGCCAGCAAAAAAAAAAAAATTCCAGAGAACCAGAGATCCGCGATGCAGGCAGGGCGATCTCCAACCACAGCATGCCTTGGAAAACAAGGTTGCACTTAGCTGTAACTGTGGTTCATTGAGTGGCCTTCTGTGCAGGCGCACATGGGACTGTGCAGTCACAGGCCAGCCACGAAAAAAGATTTCCAAACTTTCTAGTAGACTAGGAGAGCCCCTCCTCCCTCTGGTGCTTTCCCGCCAAAATGCTCACATGACCAGGAGGAGGGCGCTACTCCCTCAGTTCTCTCCATGCCGCTGCCGAGAGACCCCTAGAAAACCAAAGTGCCAGAGAGTTCACAGCGGGGCAGGAGGGAGGGATGTGTGCCTGCACAGAAGACCACTCGATGAACAACAGTTACAGGTAAGTGCAACCTTGTTTCATCATCATGGCTTCTGTGCAGTCCCACATGGAAAGATTAGCAAGATCACTGAGTGAAGGAGGTGGGTGTGAAGCTCTCAGAAGGAGACCACCGAAGACCACTTTATCAACAGTTGTTCAGCGGCACAAATTGACCTTCACCCAGAACTCTCTTATACCAGAGCAGTAAGCTCTGTGCAAGTGTCCCCACCAAAATACATGTGGGATTGTGGCAAAAAAGAGCACTCTTTGAAAGAGCCATCATACATAAAGTGGTAATGAAGGGCCATGCACTCAAAACAGTGTGATAGCGTCAACCGACCCACAAGGATGGGTTGTGTGAGGACACTGACCATGCATTACATGAGGAGTAAGAGATAATCCTTGGTAGGGGATTCCAGCAGGACGTCACCTTTTGAAACTTCATGCATAGAGAGGGTATAAGTTAGAACCCTATCATAAATGAAGCACCATGTAAGTGTCAAAAATAATTACTCAATAGATGGCCACAGTTATGCAAACAAAATTCAAAACAATCCAATCAATGGAATACTGTGAAAGTAACGTTAGAATGGTGTTTATCACAATAACGTGGTTTGAATACAAGAAAATAACATACAATCTAATATTAACTATTTGACGGACTGTTCGTTTGTCTGAATAACGTAGATATTGTTGATGTTAACGGTGGTCTCCGAATTGATCTACCGTTTCGATTTCTCTCTTCTTCTGAATGAAGACAAAATGAAAGTGAAGAACAAGTAGTGTTATAGCTACTGAAGAACCTTACAAACAACTTGTCTCAAGTCAATTTCTTTATTCGTATTGCATCAAGGTTTGTGTTTGAATTTGCAATTATCCCAACTTCATGGTAACGAAGTTAGCAGAAAACTTCAAGCGGACAGAAGTTGGTTTCCTGAAGAGGTGGCATAGAATCTTTCTAAATAAGTAGTCACAGATCAGACAATGCTGCTTGTGATGTTTTATTTTCATGAGCAAGGAGAACAAGGACTCACCTCCCCCAGTCATGTCTTCCGTGGTATTCTAGTTAAATGGGAGAGTGTGCAAACCAATGCTCTCTCTCTAAGCTGTGGAGTCTTGTGAGCAAAAATTCTACTTTGTGAGCTGCTGGCATGAAAGTTGTGAGCGAGCAATTTGGCTACTGCATAAATTAGTTTCTCTGGAGCCATCGTTCCTGAGTTAAGGCAAAAATGTGTGAGCCGGAGGCTAAAAACTCTGAGCTAGCTCACACTAACTCAGCTTAGAGGGAACACTGGTGCAAACACCTGTAGCCTCTGGGAGATGCTTCATTAGGTAGGCGGAGTATTGGACGTTGGTATCTTTTCCTTGTCTTATTTATTTCTATACTAATTCCCCCACCCCCACCCCCGGATCTCATGGCAGTTCTCAGTTTAAAACCAAAACACTACAACTCCAACTAATTTAGTATCCGCTGAACAAATGTAGTGGCTGTGGGTGGCATGGCCCACCCCAGTACTTCCCTGTCAACATTTGAGCTTTTCAGGAAGCAGATAGGGACACTGGATGTCATGACTTCTTGGCTTTCCTCATTCAGATAGCAGTTGGAATATCAACTCCAGCCACCGACGTATCAGGATGACTGTAAAGCAATGAGGCTTGTGGTTCCACTCCCCTTCAGGATTTCCTTCGTTTTCTTGCCTAATTTCCTCCCTCCCTCCCTGCTTTCCTTCCTTTCTTTTTATTCTCCTTCTGCAATTCTTTTGCAAAGCAAAGGAGGGGAGGTCTGGCGTTAGGCTCCACCTCCTGCAGAAGCTATTTTCAGGTGGCATATTCACTGCCCCATCTCAGAATTCCCAGGAGTCTGCAGGTTCAAAAAGGTTAGGAAACCCCGCTCTAAAACGATGTAAATGTTTCTCTGTGATTCATATTTTTGCTGCATTGTACCAAATGGAGAAATGGGGCATATCAGTGGAATGGATAGAAGCATAGAAGTACATTGAGATGGTATGCCACTGTTTTCCTGAAACAGCCTTTTCTGAAATAGAGGCAGCAGCCTTGAAATGTTCTTAGCTTCATTTATATAATCACCAGGAAGGGGAGCAGGGATTTTCTGCCTTCCTTTTCATACTTCTAAAAGCACAGGATCTTCATTTCCAACCTTGTTCAAGTCGAATTTAGTCTTTCGTGGATCTAATTTAGGGGTATAAAAAAAATTGATATGTTTCCGATTCGGGTCTATTAGACTCGATAAATATTGGTATTCCTGAATCCCAATACCAGTATCATATTGAGATTTGGGTAAATATTTGGAAAAATCCTGAATTTATTCAGTCCCATTATATACTCTATGGGGAATGTCCCCATAGGATATAATGGAGATCAGAAGGCATTTAAACATTAAATGCCTTGAGTCTACTCACTGAGTCGCACCACTACCGTGGCATGACTCAGGAGTTCAGAAGGCATTTAAACTTTAAATGCCTTCTGAGTTCCCTAACAGTGGAGTGGGTGAGCCCGTCCACTGTTAGGCTTACATGGCTGGAAGCCAATTCATCGATCCTTTTTGCCCTCCCCCAGCCCCGGCTTGAAATGGCTTTTAGCCATTTAAACCTAACAGTGGGGGTGGTGAGCCTGTCTGCTTTTGGCTGACATGGATGGAAGCCAATTCATCGAAGCCTTTCACCCCCCCCCACTGAACTTAGAACTCAAAAAGTTTAAATGCCTTTAGTTCGCTCGCCAAGTCACACTGTCGCTGCGGCATGATGCCATGAATGAACTGAAGGCATTTAAAGTTTAAATGTCTTCAGTTTGCTTGCTGAGTCATGCCACCACTGTGACGTGACTGGGCGAGTGAACTGAATGCATTTAAACTTCAAATGCCTTCTTCTTCTTCTTTTTAAATTTATTTTAGGGTTTTTCAATACCAACAAACACATATTCTTTACAAAATCATTTCCATATATTTACAGAGTCTTTAGGTCTCAATACATTTTTCTATCCAACTATAAAGTTTAGACCATCTATTTACATGTACTTTTGAATCTCGATTTTCCAGTCTTAAATCGTCCATTTGGGAGAGATCTAAAATTTTACAAATTAATTCCTCCTTAGAGGGTATAGTATCAGATTTCCAATTTCTTGCCCACAGAATACACGCAGCTGAAATTATATAAGATAACAAATATCTATCATTGGATTTGTATACCTTCGCTATTATATTTAATAAAAAAGTCTCTGGTTTTAATACAAGTTCTTTGTCTATGATTTCTCGCAAGATCACCAATACCAATATCTTTGTGTTTTAGTGCATTTCCACCACATACGGTAGAATGTTCCCGTATTGGCTTTACACTTCCAACATTGGTTTGAATAGTTTTTAACACATTTCGATATCTTGTCTGGTGACCAGTGCCACCGATAAAACATCTTATAGACGTTCTCTTTATATGCGATTGATCTCATATTTTTCACTCAGAAGGCATGTGAAAAATGTGAAACTTCAAATGCCTTCTGAGTTCAGTTGCTGAGTAGCATCACCCTGGCGGCACAACTCAGCAAGGAAGGCATTTAAAGAGGCCACGGTATTTTTCAGCTGTATCATTCGATTTGGCATATATTGAGTGCACGCCCTCTTCTGAGTTCTATATTGATACTTCAGTTTTGGACTTGTGCACACTGATGAGGGATCCTTTTTTTGTTGCAGGTATCCTGTACACACACCTTTCTCTGTCCGCTGCCAAATGTCATCGTGCATTTATAAGGCTGAGATAATTCATTACATGTGCTTCTGTGTAAATGCGATTTGTGTGGTTGTTAACTGCAGAGATGGTGCCAAATGAGGTTCAGTGTGGACTAAAACACTTGTACGGGGCAGTAGGGGAGCTGTTGAGACACTTCTGGTCCTGCTTTCCTGTTAATACACCATTCCTAGAAGAGAAGGTAAGGAGGATTAATGAGATGCCTTTGGTTATTATTGTAATGGATGCTTCAGTAATCTGCAGTGAAATGTGCTCGAATCTCACATCTCTGAGCTACTGATTTAACAGCATAAATCCTCCTTATTATGAATGGTCTACTACACATATATGCCCTTTTGATGAAGAAAAATCCATCTGTACAAGTCAGGGATCTTATGAGGAACTCGTGTGGTAAGGGAAAACCCACTTCTGTACAGATCTCCTCTTCTGCTCCCATTCTCCCATCACTACTGCTGCTTTCTTCTCCCCTGCTTGCCCCCCCTCCTCCACCCTTCACTGGTATTTTTCTCTTGCCTCTTCTTGCCCACCACCAGCTGCCTTCTTCCTTTGTCTGGTCCTGCAATGTTTATTGAGGTTTTAATAATTCCCCTACTCTAAGTGGCCTCCTTTTTGCATTTGTTCAGGATTAGATATGTAACAAATGGGCAGAGGGGGAACCTGCAGGAATTTGCTCGGGGGGCAGTGTTCCCTCTAAGTTGAGTTATTGTGAGCTAGCTCACAGTTTCTTAGCCTCCGGCTCACACATATTTGTCTTAGCTCAGGCAGGATGGCTCCAGAGCAAACTAATCTATACAGTAGCCAAATCTCTCGCTCAGAACTTTAATGTCAGTAGCTCACAAAGTAGAATTTTTGCTCACAAGACTCCACGGCATAGGGGGAACATTGCTGGGGGGTATCTAATTTTCCCTCCCCCACTATTAATTGCAGAACTGTTGCAATTACCTAGGAATGGCAACTGAGGGCATCCTTTTTTTAAGGCTACAAATGCTCCTTTTACCATTTGGGGAGATTTTTAGCCTCCCCAAGTTGTATTTTGTTTTTTAACCTGTCTTGTCTTCATGGCCCCAAAACCTCAGGATTTAAGTATCCACAGTTCTGGCCACATTGAGAATTAGGTACACTAAAGATGAGTAGCTGTTTGTAGAGCAGTGGTGAAGAGTAGTTTTGCTATTGGAGTGATTTTTGACACCAGCTTGACATAGGCCTGTAGTTCAGTGATCTTTCAGAATAGGTGAGACTACCTATACAGATCTTTAAAAACATGTAGTCCTTCTTTAAAAGAATGTATGAGTTACCTACAATTGCTACAACTGCTAAACTGCAGGCTGTGGAAGGTCAGTAGTTCAGCAGTTCGAGACCCAGGTGTCGCATGACGGAGTGAGCTCCCGTCTTTGGTCCCAGCTCCTGCCAACCTAGCAGTTTGAAAGCAAGAAATTGCAAGTAGATAAATAGGTACCACTTCAGTGGGAAGGTAATAGTGTTCCGTGCGCCTTGGTGTTTAGTCATGCTGGCCACAGAAATGTCTTCTGACAGCACTGGCTCTTCGGCTTTGAAACGGAGATGAGCACTGCAACCCTAGAGTCGGATTCGATTGGCTTTCGAGAAAGGGAACCTTTACCTTTACACAATCGTAGTTACCTACAATTTTATTAGATAACCTGCTGTAAAATAGCAGTCCCCATTGTAATACTCGGATGCCATGGTGCCTCCTAATGTATTTCCTAGCATCCATTTGCTTCCTGAGTCTTGGGGCTGAAATGCAAAAGCTTTTAAATGGATCTTAGGAGGGGGAAAGGGAGAATTAGTGCTAGAGCAGAGAAGTTATATGGTCTTCTGAAGCACTTCCTTTAACCAGCCTCCAAATTTAGCACTTGGACAGGAAAAGACATCCACTTGTTCCTCCTGGCTGATCACAGAAGGACCTCTCCATAATGCTAAACCATTACCTCTTTGCTCCTTCTCCTCTAAGCTTTGTCACAATCAGTGATGTAAAATTTCTTGAAATCTTGAAGCTACACGAAAAACTCAAAATTCTGTCTTTGCCTTTTGAGGGTGGGGGGAAATTTGGGGGGAAATTTAAATATATGCAATGCTTTCCTGTCAAACTTAAACTTCTTTTGCTGTTCCAAGAACATAAAATTCATCCTTTATGCCTTACCATATAAAATTGTATATGACATATCTTCATTTTCTACAATGAATAGCAAGTATACTTGAGAGGGACACATACTGTTTTGCCCTATACTGCCATAGTACATGTGTCTTTAATTTTTGCCATCTGCAAGGTAGGAAATGTAAGTTGGTTATAAACAAACTCTATACTAAACAAAAGTGTATTATTTGAACATAATCTCTCTCAGAATAACAATTATGTTTGGATATATTAAGCTGCTAAAACAAAAGTACTGAAGGGTGAAAAAACACACACTGAAACCACCTTGAGCACACTAGTAAAATAAATGTACTGAACAATAAAGATGAAAATAACATTCATCACAGTTACTATAACAGTGCACTAATATGTGGTGGGGAAGAATGGCCAGCCTCCCCATCAGCTATGGAGGGGGCTGGAAGCAGCCTGTGTTACTGAGTTGTGGGAGGTGTACTCCCTTCCTTCATGTTTTGCGGCTCTGGCTTGACTGGGCCGGTAGAGAGGCACAGAGGCAATCCCAAAGGCTATCGTTGCTGTGGCAATGAAGCTGTCCAAAGTTTGCAGCTTAGGGTGAAGACCGAGATTGGTAGGAGGAGGATTCCACTGGCTGGCTGGCTCACCTCTTCTGGGGGAGGTCATTTGTTGTTATGTACAGCTTTTTAAGGGGGAGCCTTCTTACATTTAGGATAATCTTCCTTTCAAGTAGTAGTCATAGTCATACCTTTTATTGGCATACTCAAACATAGTACAAAAATAGGAACAAACAAGATAAACAGTTCTATATCAAGAACAATAGACTAATATTTATATCTCTCCTTATAAATATTTATCTTTTGGTTTTGCAAGAATCCATGCGCTCCCATTGGCTGTAAAATGCCCTCCCTCAGCCATTGGCCCATCAGCCACCACTCAAGAGTACTTGCCTGCCATTGGCTGGGTGCTGGGTCTGCTCCTCTTCCCCACCCACTCCCCCTGGCAGACAACTCTGTCTCCTGAGGAAGACAGTTCTCTTGACTCCTGTGAGGGACTGTCCCCTCAGTGGCTGTTGGTAGGCAGCCAAGCTTGGTTCTGTGAGTAAAACCAAAGGACTTTCAGCATAACCCCCTCCCCCACCCATAACCCCCTCCCCAATGGCCACTTTCCTGTCAGAATAAATGGAAAAACGCTGTTTCTCCTGCTTAGCTTCAGCATGGCTGGCTGGCTAACGAGGTGGGCCAGCGACCATCAGACCATTTTCTTCAACTCCCCGCTGTGTGGCTGACTTTCCCCTAGGGCTGCCAATCTCCAGGTGGGATCTGGAGATCTCCCACTGTTACAATTGACCTCCAGATGACAGAGATCAGTTTCCCAGGAGAAAATGGTTGCTTTGGAGGGTAGACTCTATGGCATTATACCCTGCTGAGTCCTTCCACACACACCCCAAATGCTGCCCTCCACAGGATCCACCCCCAAATCTCCAGGTATTTCCCTAATCAGAGTTGGCACCTGTACTTTCTCCTCTGTCAGTAAAAGGCCCTTTCCACACCTATGTTGGCCTTAGGGAGAAAACTCATTGGGCCCAGTCCTGATCAGGTTGCCAACTCCAGGTGGGCAATTCCTGGAGATTTGAGGGATGGAGCCTGGAGAGGGTGAGGTTTGAGGAGGGGTGGCACCTCAGACAGGTACAATGCCATAGACTCCACCCTCCAATCCAGCCATTCCCTGATGGGGAACCATTGTTGCCAATCTCCAGGTGGTGGCTGGAGATCAATCAAAATTACAACTGCTCTGTAGGAGGGATGGGGGAGAAGATGGAAAACTAAAGGTAGGTTGATGGTTGGCTGGTTGGGAGATAGGGTTGTCAACTCCAGGTTGGGAAATTCCTAGAGATTTGAGGGGTCGAACCTGGAGAAGGTGAGTGTTGAGGAGGGTGGGACCTCAGACATGTACAATGCCATAGACTCCACCCTCCAAACCAGCCACCCCCTCCTGGGGAAACACTGTTACCAATCTTGGGGGTGGGCTGGAGATCACTCAAAATTACTACTGCTCTTCACGTAGCAAAGATCAGTTCCTCTGGAGAAAATGGTGGACTCTGTCATTATACCCTGCTGAGATTGCCACAGCAAATTGTCACTGAGTGCCCAAAGCCGGGGCACTCTCCCAGAGCCTCTTTCTAGAGCCCGTTGTATTTATTTCCACAATGGGCCTTATTCCTAGTATATATATATATCCTTATTGTAATAGCCAAAATGTGCGGATACCTATTCCCACCAACAGGGGACTCATTCAGGGGAGCCGGCAGGAGGCGGGGGAAGGTTTTCGCTGGGACTCTGCTGGCACGCGCTGGGCCCGCCGGCCTTGCATCTGTCAGGAGCCCCCCTCCTCCCCACCCCATCTGGAGGCAAAAGCCCTTCTCGCGTCTTGGGCGCCTCTGGGTTCCTCAGGGCCAAGTACGCTTCTCGCGTCTCGTCTCCCAGCGGCCTTGCTGCTGGGAGACGAGACGCAAGGAGGGCTTTTGCCTCCAGATGGGGCGGGGAGGGCTCCTGACAGAGGCGAGGCCGGCGGGCCCAGTGCGCGCCAGCAGAGTCCCAGCGAAAACCTTCCCCCTCCTCCTGCTGGCTCCCCCGGGCGCCTCTGGGTTCCTCAGGGCCAAGTACGCTTCTTGTCTAGTCTCCCAGCGGCAAGGCCCACAGTGGAACTGGCTGTCTCCTGCTTCTTCTTCCAGTTCTGCTGCTGTTGCTGCATCTTCCTAGCTTACTTTGCCAGACTCTCTCAATCACTCAGGGGAGATAGATACGCAAGCTTCTGTTCCCTGCAGTGGCTGAGGCTCTTCCCCCTCCCCCTTCCAGGGGGCGGAGGGAAGAG
>JAPDNY010000115.1:0-123029 GCA_029375565.1 Gekko gecko | reverse complement strand
GATTCTGGGTGTAACTCTATTTATTTTGTTTAACCATATACCCAGCAATTTAGTGTTCACAATGATCATTTTATGGGGATTTACGAACACTGTGAACCTTTGCTTTGCTGCCTGCCTGAGCGTTTTCTACTTAGCAAAGATCGCCATCTTCTCCCACCCTGTTTTTCTCCAGGTCAAGCAACGATTGCCTGGGCTGGTGCCTTGGCTGCTTCTGGGCTCAGTGGTCTTTTCTGCTGTCAAGACTATTATTTTTACCACAAGCTGGAACTACAGCTTCTTTACCTGCATTCCCTACAAATCACTTTCAATCAACAGCAGCAATGTTGAAATGAACATACCACCTGTGTGTATTCATATCATGGCTCTAAACTCTGTCCTCGATTTTATTCCCTGTATGGCATTTCTGTTATCGTCCATCTTTTTAATAAGTTCTCTCTGGAAGCACATGAGATGTGTGCAACGCAATGGAATTTTTGCCAGAGATCTCAACACACAAGCTCACGTGAGTGCCATCAAAGCTCTGGCTTCCTTTGCAGTCCTCTACCTCATCAGTTTTGCAGCGGTCACTTCACAATTCATACTGGGCTGGAATGACCAACACACTTGGATAATTCTGCTCTTTAATGTGAGTGCTGTATACCCCTCTGGACATGCCATTACCCTGATATTAATTAATCCCAAATTGAAACAGGCATGGGTCAAGATGATACATCACTTGAAATGTTGTTTCGGTTAAAGTACCACCTTAAAAACCTACCGAATTATTGTGAGGAGAGGACATTCTTTTCTGCATGAAGGATCCTGAAATACTCTTGTGCAATGATCCATTGAGAAATTCTCCATGCAAGCAGCACTGCGCTGTGTCAGTGGATCTCCTCATGAGCAAATGATTATGGTGAGAAATTAGATTTTTTAGCTGGAGTTAGCTGGAGTAGATCTGGATTATTTATTATTAATATAGTTAACACATATACCTTTCTTCAAAGGAACTAAGGTGGTGTACATTGTTCTTCCCTTCTTCATCTTATCTTCCCAACAATCCTCTGAGGCAGATTAGAGGCTGACTGATCTAAGATCTTTCCACCAGTTTCATGGCAAGTAGAGAGTTAACCATGCCTCTGTATACCCATCGTCTGTATGCCTCCACTGAAGTTCTGCTTACATGTAAATAAAACAAATGTTACAAAGAAACCCAAAGTCAGCAATCTCTTCTGATTAAAGGAAACAGAAGGGTTTTTTAAATGTTTGTGGACTTGTTTCTGCCATAACAGGGCAGAAAGGCAGTATACAAGCATTTTAAACAAACCAGCTAACAAAAAATGAGAGAGGAGAGAGAGGACAATCTTTTGGGAACCACTAGGGATGTTGTAAGAACATGTATTTTTGTCCCCTTGGGAAACTAAAATCCCGTCCCTACCTCTATGGCCATCCCTTGTCTAGAGAAATGAATAAAAGGCAGAGGGCTGGAAGGGCCCAATCAAGCTGCTGGGATACACGGCTTGAAGATCCTATGGAAAGATCCCAATGTCCTGGTGTTCTACTGAGGGTATAGAGTTGGCATCCATCATGTGTGGCATGGAGATCTCCCAGAATGTGGCCTGGAGATCTCCAGATTACAGAGATCAGTTCCCCTGGAGGAAACAGCAGCTTTGGAGGGTAGAGTCTATGGCATCACATCCCTACTGAGTATCCTCCCCTCCCCCAAACAATGCTTTCCAGAGACTCCTCCACAAAATCTCCAGGAATTTCCCATGCTGAAGTTGGCTACCTTAACTGAAGCCTCTGAACTGGCAACTATGGGTATCTATGCTTTATAAACTTAGAATAATTTTGTAATTCAGCTTTAAATTAGAATGGGCAGGTTGGCATTTATGGAGATAAAAGCAGAACTGTAGGTCCAATTCAGTTGTGTATCCGTGTAATCACGTACTTTTGTTCCTCTCTTAAGTTCTTTGTCTGCTTTCTTGTAGTTTTGCACTATCTCTTTCAATAAACTGCTCAAGTCATTTCAGCTAAAACTATGGAATCTGTGCCTTTTTGATGGGTTTCTCGCTAGACTTTGATTGCTTGCTGAGGTCAACAAGATAGGCATGGTGCCTTGGTCATACTGGGTTCCAGGACTCTGCAGATTTTATCTCCTTCCTTGATAAACCAACCAGTGTCTCAGCGGGCTCAGATTCTGCTCCCCACCACACTGGCTGGTCCTTGGGCTGACTTCTACAATCCTTTTAAAGTTTAAAGGGACTGCATAAGCCTGCCCAACAAACACATGTAGCTCCACTGTTTTCAGATCTACCTGAAATTCCCAAATATATCTGGGATTTTCTTGGGATTTTTTTGGTTTTCTCAAGAAAACCCATATACATTTGGAAAGTTGAAAGATACCCTAAAAATACCAATAAGGTATGTTTCCGATATATTTTCAGCTCTGGTAGATCTGAATGCATATCCCTAATTAAAGCTTTGTTGGTATTAAAGGTGCCACTGGACTCAAAATTTGTTCTGCTACTTCACACCAACATGGCTACCCACTTGAATCTATGGACACTAAAGCTTTAGGAAAAGTGTGCCCAGCCAGTGGAGATCAAGTAGACATACAAGGAAAGGGAAAAGGTCATGGTGGAACTGAAATTACTACAAATGATGTTTATACAATCCTGATTTAAAGGCAAATTTGCAAAATGTGGACCTGGAAGGTGTTAATCCAATGCCCACATTTATGGAATCAGGCTTCTACAAAGAAAAGTTATCTGATGAACCACTGCCAGGAAACAGTAAGTACAGAGCTGCCATAAGGACCAACAAGACCTGACATTTCAACAGGTGGAAGTCTCTTATCCAGAAGAGTTAGCACACCCACCACAGAGGATTGGACTGCAGTTAAAAGGGCGATGAGGCACTTTAGAGGTGCTGTGCACTTTAAACTGAGACTGCCAGCAACTAATAATCCCACACTGTTGGGATGTGGACTGGACTGTAGAAAAGTCAGACCTAAGTGTAAGTTGTGACACTGAGTCTGTGTTTATGACAGGAGAATTAGCTACGAGACCATTTGCTTAAAAGGTGTGCAAGTTAGGGACCACACTCCAAGTATAACAGAGTCAGAATCCTCTTGGAGTTGCCCAGTCGACAGACAGGAAATATCTTTTGTGAAATGTATTAAGAAAATAACCCTATTCAGCTAATCAATGGAATATCACACACGCACCGGAGAGCTAGGAAATCAAGAGGTGAAGCGATCTTAAAGAGATCAATGACAAAAGAGGGTGAAGCATTGAAAAGGAGAGGGGTATAGCTACGCTCCTGAAGAGAGGAGTCCACAGTGAAGAAAAGCAGACTGCTTGGCCAGCAAGCACATCTGGGGAGGCCTAAAAGAATTGGGGATCCAGCCAGTATCCCAGGATATTTTAATTCAGGGGGCCTATAAATAAGTTGGGGGGCACCCTGCACAGATACCTCCACACACACCTCCAAGGGAGTGTCACAAATAAAATAGAATAAAAAATTGGAAGTTGGGGGGCCTGAGCTGGATGGAAAGCCAGGGGGGCTTGGCAGTAAGTTGGGGGGCCAGGCCCCAAGATGCCCCACTGTAGCTACGGGCCTGTTTGGAGTACTGATATATGAAAATTGTTCCTTTGGGACAGTGGGCAACATGGGGAAATGGTCTGTGATGGACAGGGATGGCCGTTAATGGCTCTAGAGGGGTTTTGGACAAAAGAAGTCGATGGCTGGGGAAGGAAAGTCTTTGTTAGTAAAGCATTGGGAAGCATAACCCTAACGTAACCCCAACCCTTACCCTAATATAACATAACACGTTAATTTTCTGTTAAATCCCTGTCTATAAGTTTAGAACCTCATCTACCATTCCAATGTATTTGAAAAACTGTGCCTTGCACACGAAAGTTCATACCTTGAATAAACCTTTTTTGGTCTTAAAGGTGCCACTGGACTCTAAATTTGTTCTATAACCCTAACAGTAACCTTAACCCTACCCTATACCTAAACCTAACCTTAACCCTAAACCTATTCCTAATCCTAACCCTAATCCTTACCCTAACACTAGCCCTAACCAGTGTTCCCTCTAAGCTGAGTTAGTGTGAGCTAGCTCACAGTTTTTTAGCCTTCATCTCACACATTTTCATCTTAGCTCAAGAAGGATGGCTAATTTATGCAATAGCCAAATCGCTTGCTCACAACTTTAATGCCAGTAGCTTACAAAGTAGAAATTTTGCTCACAAGACTCCACAGCTTGGAGGGAGCATTGGCCCTAAGTCCTAACCTTAATTCCTAACCCCAGCCCCAACTCTAACCCTAACACTAACTGTAACCCTAACCTTACCTGAACCCTAAACCTAACCCTAAGTCTAAAACTAAACTTCAACCCTAACCCTAACCCAAACTCTAACCCTCACCCTCACCCTAAACCCTAACCTTTACCGTAAACCCTAAACCTTAACCCTAACCAAAACCCTCACCCTAAACCCTCACCCTCACCCTAAACCCTTACCCTAACATTAACCCTAACCTCTAAACCTAACCATAACCATAATCCTATCTCTAACCCTAATCCTTTATGTAATGGCAAGTGGTGGCTTGGGCTAACATAAGATCAACCAGAAGTTATATATTTTTCTTTGGGGGCAGTGCTATAAATTTCAGCCCTAGCTAAGAAGAGTTTCAGAATTTAGCCCTGACTGAGAACATTTGAACATAGAAAGGAGAATTGGGGGAGTTGGCAAGAAAATTTGGGAAGTAGGTTAAGATTCCCGTTTGAAGAAGAGAAGACGAGATTGTATTTTTACCCCACCCTTCACTACCTGAAGGAGTCTTAGAGCAGCTTACACTCTCCTTTCCCTTCCCCTTCCCACAACAGACACCCTGTGAGGTATGTGGGGCTGAGAGAGCTCTTTCAAGAACTGCTCTTGAGAGAACACCTCAGAAAGAACTTATGACTGACCCAAGGTCACACAAGCAGCTGCATGTGGTGGAGTGGGGAATCAAACCCAATTCTCTCAGATTAGAGTCTGTGCTCTTAACTACCATGCTCTTAACCACATCAATCTTTGGGCAAAGGAAAGGGGGTAGATCTTCTAGAGAGAGAAGAAAATTCGCTACCCAGCCAAACAGAGAGTTAGTTCTGAAGACTGCAAAGATCCCAGGTCTGCTGTGGATAGAAATTGCCTTTAGAGACCTTAAGAGTCAGTTAAAATCTCAAGATGTCCTGGTGTTTCAAGAGAAGGGGTTTGGGTCCTGGAAAGAGTGCACCAGCCTTCTGGAAAGAGTCAGAGAATACTCAAAGAAAGTGTACTGAAGTGTTTGGGGGAAACACTGGAACAAAAGCCTGTCAGCATAAAGAGTCAAGTCATGGTGAAAAAGCTTAAGAAACTCTCATTAGCCTGAAACATAAGAAGTAAAGTTGGTACATCTACTGATTTTACCTCAGAAATCTATGTTAAAGTACTTTGTTATTTTTGAATTTCAAAACACCCCAAGTGCCATTTAAGTTGTATAAGTTAAAGCAGGCTCCTAATCCTTCCCTCAGTTTCCTGGGCTGAGACAACAGCCAAAATATCGTACTGTGACAAGGTGGGACAGCCAGAGTTCTTCAGCAAAAAAGAAAACGTTATCAGGGCAGCTCACTCAATAAAGGGAAAGAAACACGGAGGGGAAAAACATGCTTCTGAGGGAGGGAAGTGAACAGGGCAGTCATAGATGTAGAGTGCGGTTCATCATCAGGTAGTAGCTGGACAATAATAAAGGAATTAGCCAAAGACTAACGGAGTTCATGAGCACAGAACCTTTGCAGAAGTGCCCTTTCCAGAAGAAAAGAAGGAAAGTCCAGCCATGACACTGATGCCCTGAATGCAGAGATTGGACAGCCCTAGTGAGAAAATAAAGAAGAGCTGGTTATTATACCCTACTTTTCTCTACCCTCAGGAGTCTCAGAGAAGATTACAATCACTTTCCATTCCTTTCACCACAGCAGGAACCTTGTGAGGTCGGTAGGGCTGAGAGAGTTCTGAGAGAACTGTGAATGGCCCACAGTCACCCAGCAGGCTTCACGTGGAGGAGTGGGGAATCAAACCCAGTTCTCCAGATTAGAGTCCACCACTCTTATCCACCTCTCTTACTGAGGGCAAGAGTTGGTCATTGGTGCTCAGGACATTGCCTTTAGCCCAACTCAGAAGATTCACAGCTACAATAAAGGCATTAGTGGCTATTCCCACAAGGGTCTCAGCTCCATAGATGATGAGTGAAACAGTAGCTAAGAGCATATTCGTCTTTTCAAATTGAGGGACGGGCTCTCCTCTCCTTACTGGCCTGGGGTGTGCCAACTATATGCTGGTGTTCATTGCAGCAAAACTGCAACAAAAAGCAGACTGAATAAGAACCTGAAGGCAGGGAATCTCTCTGGAGAGCTGGAATTCTGATTTCCATCAGAAGCATGATGACCAGTGAAGGATGCAAATCTCTGAGCTATCCCATTACTATTTACTTTGGTTTGGCAGCATACCAAATTTTCCATGGTAGAACTGGAGGGTTCCTGCCTCCCTCCTCCTCCTGCAGCTTCCTGATCTTCCTGAAATGCAGCTTCTGTGAGGATAGGGGACCCTGAGGAACAACATGACAGAGGCTGGCAGAAGGAAGCGGGTGTTGTTGGGAAATGTCAGTTTATTCTGGATCCAATAGGTTGCCATCAATTTGCTGCGACTTGACAGCACTTTCCATCACCATAATCAACTTCTGTAACCTGTCCAACAGGGAAGTTATAAGGGTTTATAAAATTATGTAAGGGATGCTTAATTGGTTTCACTTCACACTATGGAGTCTGCATCTTCTTGACTGGTTTCTCACTAGACTTTGATTGCTCGATGAGGTCAAAATGTACGACAAAATAGGCATAGTGCCTTGGTCATACTGGGTTGAGTCGGTGTCCCAGGACTCTGCATACCTTGTCTTGTGCCCCGATGAACCAACCATTGTCTCTTGGGGCACAGATCCAGTCATGCTGTGGACAGTCCCAGTCCCATATTTCTTTTGCCAACCCTACAGGTAAAACCTCACAGAGCATTCTGGCTTTGGTAAAGGTAAGTTTGGCCAGGAGCTAGCCAAAACCGTATGTGAAGAAAATGGTTCTCTAGAAACTTTGATGATTTTAAAAATCCTTGCTGGCTATGGCTGACTCTGGAGAGAGATCCAGTTTGGTGTAGTGGTTGCCCTGACTCTAATCGGAGAGAACTGGGTTTGATTCCCCACTCCTCCACATGCAACTGCTGGTTGACCTTGGGTCAGTCATAACTTATTTCAGAGCTGTTCTTTTGAGGGCCATTCTTGAGAGAGCTCTCTCAGTCCCTCAAAAGACTGCGGGTGTCTGTTTTAGGGAGTGAAAGGGATTGTAAACTGCTCTGAGACTCCTTCTGGTAGTGAAGGGCAGGGTATAAATTCAGTCTCTTCTTCTACTCTTCTTTGTTCAGGCCTCAAGTGCAGCCTAGTAGTATGAGTTCCCAGAGGTAGAAAGAGATACTACTAACAAAGAAAGCTGACCTTGTTATCCTCAGATAATATGCTGCTATGCAGAGGAGTGAGTGCCTAGAATCAACTTCCAATTAACATATTCCAACTAATTGAGGTCTATGGGTTTCACCTGTGAGAAAGGGGCCGAGACAATCTGCAGTAAGTTTCAATTCCTCTCATCCTGGTAAAGTCACCCTATAGGTTATTTGCCCAGCAACAAGGAGTTACATCATCTCCAACGTTCCCTCTAAGCTGTGGCATCTTGTGAGCAAAAATTCTACTTTGTGAGCTACTAGCATTAAATTTGTGAGCAAGTGATTTGGCTACTGCATAAATTAATTTGCTCTGGAGCCATCCTTCCTGAGCTAAGACAAAAATGTGTGAGCTGGTGGCTAAAAAACTGTGAGCTAGCTCACACTAACTCAGCTTAGAGGGAACACTGATCATCTCTAGTAGTTTCTTTCGGGTCTCCAGGCCTGGGACCACATTGGACATTTACCCATAAAACAGGTTTTAAAATTAGTGTGTGCTTGATGGCTACTCTGAGAAGTGGTTAAGTGTGTGGACTCTGATCTGGGAGAACTGGGTTTGATTCCCCACTCCTCCACTTGCAGCTGCTGGATGACCTTGAGCAAGCCATAGTTCTGACAAGAGCTGTCCTTGAAAGGGCAGTTCTCTCAGAGCTCTCTCAACCTTGCTTACCTCACAGGGTGTTCATTGTGAGGATGGGAAGGGAAAGGAGTTTGTAAGCTGTTCTGAGATTCCGAGTGAAGGGCGGAGTATAAATCCAATCTCTTCTCTTCTTCTTCTTCTACAACATCTTGCAAACACTGTTATGCTCCTGGCAGCCATTTTGATTGACTGACTGATTGCTCGCTCGAGAAGACCAAACAGCTTCCTTGCCCTGGCTGACTCTGGAGAGAGAGCTACATTGGTGCTGAGAGCCTTCAGCCTCAGATGGAATAATATCTAGAAACTTGCAACCATTGTATTACTGTATTAGCTAGCATTTTAATTCTTAGATTTCTTGTTTTACCTCTGTATAGGAAAATACTTTCCTGAATCATTCCTGCTAGGGCCAAATGGCCTAGCTGCTTAACATGTCCATGTGACTTTTGTCCCCTGCAACAGATGGCATGCCAGATGCCAAGCCTGATATCCATATACAAGACAGTTTGACGCCTTTGCTGGGAAGAGCAGACATGCAGGCATCTTCCCAAGCTGGGGGACACAGCTGTCCCAAGACATTAACACATCAAAGCTCCTCTGACGTGGTTTCTGTCATGTCGACCCAAAGATTTGGGCACACCCCTTCATCCTCTCGTGATTGGATAAATGGCCATATCCAATTATGACAGGAAAGGGAGGGAATTGTGATCACCCTATGGGAAGAGAGGGAGAGTTTTCTTGGAAAGAGAGCTCCTTTCTGAGAGAGAGTTCCCCTTTGGATTGTATACCTGCAACATGGAATTTTATTAGTGGGCAGCAAAGCTGGACTTAATTGCCCACAGCAATCATGTGATTCATCCTCAAGATTCCCTGGTTACATAAAGGACATTGAATTACCTGGTATCTCTGAATGACTGGTATCTATGAATACCTCTATGTATAGTTAGAGCTGAACAAGCTATAGATATTATTTATTTTCCTACCTCTGCAAGTCTTATGATATATGCATACTTTTGCACTGAATAAAAGATAATATCTGATCAATATTATCGGAGGTTGTTTCCTGTGTTGCAACTTGATTCTAAGCCTAAATCTTGTCACCTGAGCTGACTCAGCTGATGTGGCTACCACTAGATTAAATAGTTGTTTGCAGCTCTGGAACAGAGCTGGTAAAATTGCTAAGTCCTCTAGACCAGGCAGGAGTTTAGATCTCTGCTTCTGAGCCTTGGTGAGGGCCTTGATGTAAGAGATCTTGGTGGCAGTGACTACTGATACCCTAGAGAGAGTGTGCAGACATTCTTCTGGGCTTGTTTAAATGTTCCTGAAGCATATGGGATTTTGGTATCTCTCATTCCTGGACTGGAGTGAGGGAGAAGTAAAATCCTGTACATGCTGGCAGAGTTCAGGAGTTATGCCTCTTATCCTTGGACTGGGGTGGGAGGGCAAAAACCTGTACAACCTCACAGTCTTGTTGTTTAAAAATACTCTTGCACCTTAATAAAATAATTATAATTTACTCGCTTGTGGTTTTGCCTTCAACTGACCTCAGTCTAATTCCAGTGTTTTAGATCCAGTGACCACCTACCAGGTAACTTGTTTTTCTTGGGAAATCATTCAGCAGGGCTACTGTGCAGGGCTGACGTTCTGGTTAAATCCTGGAAAGGCTGGGAGCTTGCCCTTTTGCTTCTAAGGTCTTGGGATAAAAGAGGGCTGGTGGTAGCCTACCAGACTAGTATGTGGGCAACACTAGGATCTTGGGAACAGTGACCATAATGTTATTGAGTTCAACATTTGTATAAATAGGGAGTTGCCCAAAAAGACCAACACAACCACTTTTAACTTTAAAAGGGGTAACTTCTCTGATATGAGGGGACATGTGAGGAAGAAGAAGAAGAGGAGGAGGAGGAGGAGGAGATTGGATTTATACCCCACCCTTCACTACCCAAGGGAGTCTCAGAGCGGCTTACAAACTCCTTTCCCTTCCCCCCCACAACAGACACCCTGTGAGGTAGGCATGGCTGAGAGAGCTCTGAGAGAAACTGCTCTTTTTCAAGAAAAGCTCTTGTCAGAACTATGGCTTGCCCAAAGTCATCAAGCAGGTGCAAGTGGAGGAGTGGGGAATCAAAGCCGGTTCTCCCAGATTAGAGTCCGCTCACTTAACCAATACACCAAACTGGCTCTCTGAAAGGAAAAGTAGAAAGGGTCAAACCACTTCCCTCAGACCCAAAGAGAAAATATTTTTTTTACAGAAGTTTTCATCTGTGTTTCCCCAAATGTCCAATCTTTTGCAACAGAAAGTGGGGAAAGAATGTCCTCTGGGGGAAAAAACAGATACTTTTTTTGGTTTTGGCAACCCTGATGCTGATGGACCAAGGTTCTGATTCTATACAAAGCAGGTTCATGTGTCCAATAGATGAACCTGGAAAAATATTCTAAATCAAAAAATTCCTCAAGAATAGCACATCATCATATCTGAGGACAGATGCAAAGATAATGTTGAGCATCACTGCACAATACGCAAACATGACATTTTAGAAGAGGTATAGATTTACAGTGCAATTCTAAACAGAGTTACTCCCATCAAAAAAGACAGTGGGATTAGACAGGTTGAACTCATGTGAGGATTGTTGTATTAGTAATCAAGTCCTTCCTCGTACCATTTGCATTTCAATATGATCAACACTTGGAAACAGCTCCAACCTCTCCTGATGTCTTTTTTCTGTTCCTAAACAGAAGGCTAAAGCATTGTACTCTGTGTTCTTAGTATCACTGAAAGGAGAGCATTGGAAAAAGCCTAAACATCACTGCAGAAGACGCGCTGTCCTTTGTGCTCAGAAAGATGGCTGCCTTATTAACAATAGTCTGCTTTCTATTTCTGGTTATGGAAACCCTCATTGGAATGGTGGCAAATGGATCCATTGTCCTCATTAATTTTATTGACTGGTTCAGAAGAGGGAAACTGTCTCTGACGGACCTCATCCTGATCTGCCTTGGTTTATCTAGGCTTTTGCAGCAGGCAGTAGTGATTCTGGATGTAACTCTATTTACTTTGCTTAACAACACACTGAGCAATGTACTGTTCTCAATTGTTATTGTATGGACATTTATGAACAATGTGAACCTTTGGTTTGCTGCTTGTCTCAGTGTTTTCTACTTAGCAAAGATCGCCATTTTCTCTCATCCTCTTTTTCTCCAAGTCAAGCGACGATTGCCTGGGCTGGTGCCTTGGCTGCTTGTGGGCTCGGTGGTCTTCTCAGTTGTCAGGACTATTATTGCTGTCACAAGCTGGAGCTATGGCTTGTTTAACTGCAATCCCTACAAAACACTTCTAAGCAACAGGAGCAATGCAGAAATGAACACGCCACCCGTGTGTATTCATATCACTGCTCTAAATGCAGCCCTGGATTTTATTCCTTTTATGGTGTTTCTGTCATCCTCCATCTTTTTAATAAGTTCTCTGTGGAAGCACATGAGAAGAGTCCAGTGCAATGGTACTGGAACCAGGGATCTCAACACACGAGCACACTTGAGTGCCATCAAAGCTCTGGCTTCCTTCGCAGTTCTGTACCTGATCAGTTTTGCAGCGACCACTTCACAATCCATACTGGCCTGGAAAAAACAACACACTTGGGCAATCCTGCTCTTTAATGTGAGTGCTGTGTACCCCTCTGGACATGCCATTATCCTGATATTAATTAATCCCAAATTGAAACAGGCATGGGTCAGGATGATACATGACTTCAAATGCCGTTTGGGTACAGTACCATCTTAAAAACCTACCAAACTATCTTAGGGAGAGGACATTCTCTTCTGCAAGAAGGATCCTGAACTATTATTGGGGAATCATCTATTGAGAAATTCTTTGAGCAAGCTCCATTGAGTTGTGTCAGTGGATTTCCTTATGAGCAAATGATTGTGGTGAGAAATTAGATTTTTTTCATCTGGAGTCAGCTGGAGTAGTTCTGGATTATTTATTATTTATATAATTATCACATATACCTTTCTTCAAAGGGACTAGGTGGTGTACATAGTTCTTCCCTCCTTCATCTTATCTTCCCAACAACCCTGTGAGGTAGATTAGAGGCTGACTGATCCAAGATCATAGAATCATAGTGTTGGAAGGGGCCATACAGACCATCTAGTCCATCCCCCTGCCCAATGCAGGACCAGGCCACAGATCTTCCCACCAGCTTCATGGGAAGCAGGGATTTGAACCTTGCCTCTGTATGTCTAGTGCCTGTATGCCTCCACTGAAGTTTAGCTGGTATGTTTATAAAATAAATGTTACAAAGACATTAAAACCTTTAGTCCTCTCTGATCCAAAGGAAATGGAGGGTTTTTTTCATTTTTTTCGTGGACTTATTTCTGCCCTTCTAGGGCAAAAAGGCAGCAGTCAAATGTTTTAAGCAAACCAGCTAACAAAAATGAAAGGAGAGAAAGGGCAATGTTTTTGGGAACCACTAGGGATGTTGTAAGAACATGTACTTTTGTCCACTTGGGAAACTAAAATCCCATCACTACTTCTGTGTCCAGCCCTGGTCTAGAAAAATGAATAAAAGGCAGAGGGTTGGAAGGCCCGATCAAACTGCAAGGCTACCTGGCTTGAAGATCCTCTGGAAAGAACCCAAAATCCTGGTGTTCTACTGAAGGCCTAGAGTTGCCAACCTCCATGTGTGGTGCGGAGATCTCCCAAAATGCAGCCTAGAGATCTCCAGATTAGAGAGATCAGTTTCATACCACCATGCCCAGCCCTGGTCTAGAGAAACGAATAAAAGGCAAATGGCTGGAAGGGCCCAATCAAGCTGCTGGGGTACCTGGCTTGATGATCCTCTAGTTAGATCCCAAAGTCCTGGTCTTCTACTGAGGACCTAGAGTTGTCAACCTCCATGTGTGGCCTGGAGATCTCCAGATTACAGAGATCGGTTCCCCTGAAGAAAACAGCAGTTTTGTTGGGTAGATTCTATGGCATCACATCCCTACTGAGTATCCCTACTGAGGGGGAAAGTGAACGCACACTTACCTCTTTCTGCCTTTCCTGCCAAAACTGGCCTTTCCCCACCTCTTCCCTGGGCTAAGGGAGGAGGGGAGGGGGAAGAGGCCAGCTTACATCCAATCATTACTATGCAAGTGGCAAATGCATGTGCAGCCCTTTGCAAGGATGGTGTTGCTTATGCTAGCACAGCAACACCACCTTCCTTGCTTTGAAGGGGGGAGGGAGAACTTGCAGTTCTCCCAATAGGGGTGATTTGCATCCTCTTTGGCCAATCATAGGTCAGTGTTCTTTTTTGAAACTGTCCTGTGCATGGGCAGAGAGCATAGAAGGAGTCCTGCCTAGCCACTAGACTTCCTTGCTGGATGGTGGATGGTACTTGGTTGGAGGGAGATTGTGCTGCTGCTGGCCTCGTTGGCTTCAGCTGCTGGCTGCTCTCTGTTCCTGGCCAGTCCTAGTCTCCCAGCTGGTGGACTCCTGGACTCCTGGACTGAAGAGAAGACATGACCCAGTTTTTTTTTTTTTTTGGGAGGGGGCATTAATAGAGAAAATTTAAAAGGGTTTTTATAGTATTCTCTTTTTTGGGTGGGTGGACTGGTCTGTGGGTGGATTCTGTGGTTCTCTGGAGTGGGTTTTGGGGGGATTGGTTCTCTTAGTGCTACTTTAACTGTTTTAACAAGTATTTGGATTGTCTTGTTGTGTGAAGGATGGATGGGTTTAGAAAAGTTTTCCAGGGTATCTTGCTAGTTGTCGAAGGCTTTCACAGCCGGAGTTCATTAGTTGCTGTAGATTTCTGGGTTGTGTGGCCATGGTCTTGGCATTGTGAGACCCGACGTTTCACCAATAACTGTGACTGGCATCCTCAGAGCTATAACACAGAAACACCTGTGCCAAGGTGAGAAGAAAAATGGTAGGCAGGTAATTTATATCTACTCGAGAAGGTGAGTCATTATCTTGTAGGAGTTCCCCAGGCTATGAACATGCTAATGGAGGAGCTTTCCTGAGGAGGTTCTTTTGTATATGGATTGTTTCCTGAGGAGGTTTCCTGTTTCCAGAGGAGGTTCTTTTGTATGTGAATTGGCTATTGAAATTCTAATCTTTTCTGTAGTGGCTCTAAATCAGAGTATAGCACTACCAGTGTTCGGCTTCCCAGACCTGGACTTTGAGGGTGACTGAAGTGAGCATATGCTTGTGCCTGCATCCTCTCGCAGTCTGTGCTGGGAAGTTTGGGAAGAAAAGTTATTTCCAAAATTAAAACTAGAGAAAGACCAGAGAGAGCCACATCCCCTAAATCATTCTGATTGGGAGATAGATGCCCCACCAACCAACCCCCCACCCCGGCATTCTTTCACTTAGGCCACCCTTTCCAGAATACCTCCATAGAACCCCAGTAGCTGTGCAGCACTGGGTGATTCTAGGTTTACTCTGGGTATCTATCCCCAAACGAAAACTGAATGCTGGTTTAAACCAGTCTTCACTCCAGCTGGAAAAATGGCCAAGACTAGACAAAAACCAGAAACACCCACAGGAGTGCCACAAAGATTGATGCTGTCACCTGAGGCATTTTTCTTTGCAAGAGTGGGTGGTGGCCGGAGGGAGGGCCCATGATGAGGGGCAGCCGCACCTAGGCTAAGGTTCCTCAAATGGGACAGTGATAACTGGTGTGTAGCTGCTGAGAGAGGAGGACCAGGGTAGACAAACATGACCCCTCCCTCTCATTTTCTGAGGCCCTCCCTGAGTTGATTCAATGGGTAAGGGTATGCTTGTGGACTGACTGGGCAGCAGTCCCATTATAACCACTACCTAGAATTTGAGTCTTTCATTTGGGGTGTTACTCTAGCTTGCCTCCCCATGGTGCATGCTGGGTAATGCCAAAGAGCTAGAACATCTCTCATCTAGGCAATCCTGGGATGCCCCCCGCCGGCCACACTGTCCAATGGGCCATGGGCCAGAAAAGCAGTCCTTCTCAGGACCACTTGACAAGGGTAAAGGGGATACTCAGTCCTTTAGAGCTGGCACGTCCCACAATAGCAGTGGGTTCAGGAAGTAGTTGGGGATCCAACCAGGGTAACTCACCTTAGAGTACCACAGTCGTACATGGAACCACGTTTTAAGTTTCACAGACTCATACTAGTCTCTTTATTGTAGAACTACAATCCAGATTCCAAAGATGAGAGATCGGATAGAGTACTAGCTAAGGGTGAAGGCAAGTGGTGTGTGTGGGAGAGGCGAAAGGAAGAAAGGAAGCTCCTACCTAACCCTAGTATGAAAAGCAACAATTATTTAACAACATTTAATAACAGCAATAACAATTATTTACTAACAACAACAACTCAGATATGTCATGTAGTGCCTCATATTTCCTCTTTTTTTACCTCTAGGCGACCTGCCTGTGCATTAGCCAGTGTTAGTTTGTGGCAAGCCAGGTCCCTCTGCAGTCCATCAAACAGAGACCACACACAGGGACGACTGCTGTGGAACTGGGGGATTAAGAGCACTACATGACATGGTTGCCACTTCTGTTATTATTTCTTATTTAATGGTATCTTATGATTTTGTTATCTTACGGTTTTAATTTTAATAACAAAATAAGTAAATAATATTAATTATTTGAAGAATTTTAAGCCATATAGTTGTTCAAAAGCTGTGTAGACTAATTTAATTTAACATCTTTCTGTCTGTACATTAGAAATTACCTCATACCAGCATTACAAAGGTTAACAAATGGTAAATTAATAAATTTAAATGTTTAATTTTATTTTAAAATATCTCTATATAAAGTTTCTGTTGTTATTGTTTTTCCTTCTTAATAAAGTTCATTGATAACAAAATGGTCACTTTTATCTCCTGCATTTTCCTTTCCAGGCCTTTACATTCAAGAGCATTAAAGCCATTTTTGTGTACTAATGAAGTAATTTGCTAGTAGCATAGCAAAATTATTATTTGATTATAACTGATAAAATCAGAACACAAATTATTGAATGCGAATATGACATGTTATAGTCTTAAAACAACAACATGAAATATAGGGAATACCTGTTCATTTTCATAAGTGGAATGGTTATCCACCATTATAAATATCCATGGTGCTTTACATGGTATTTTTCCATGTGGGCTTTTATGTGTATGGGCTTTTTCCCATGTGGGCATTTTTCTGTGTGGACATTTTTCCATGTGGGCTTTTTTCCTCTGAGCATTTATGACTGTGGGGTTTTTTCCTGTGGCTTTTTTCTTGTGGGCTTTTTTCTGGTCACCTCAGAAGAGTCAGTACAGTACAATAAAGACATTAGGATCTCAGCTCCATAGAAAGAAAGACTACGAGCATAGTCACCTTTTCAAATTGTGGGACTGGCTCTCCTCTCCTTACTGGCCTGGGGTGTACCAATTATATGCGGGAATTCATTGCAGCAAAATGGCAACAAGAGGCAGACTGAATAGGGACTGGAGGCAGGGAATCTCTCTGGAGACCTGGGATTCTGATTTCCAACAGAAGCATGATGACTAGAGAAAGATGCAGATCTCTGAGCTATCCCGTTACTATTTACTTTGCATTGGTACCAGAGAGAATCTTCCGTTGACAGAATTGGAGTATTCCTGCCTCCCTCCTCCTGCTGCAGCCTTCTGATCTTCCTGAAATGCTGCTGCTGTGAGGACAAGGGACCCTGAGGAACAACATGACAGAGGCTGGCAGAAGGAAGTGGGAGTTGGTGGGAATTGTCAGTTTATTCTGGATCCAACCCATAGCAGGAGATGGACAGAGTGATCCTGAGGGGTGCCTCCACGAGGCAGCTAGCCACAGCATAACTATGGTTTGCCTAGTCCGCTCCCTGTAAGATTAGATTATGCAGCAGCCCGCAGGAAGAAAGTTGGAAACTAAATTCAAAATAAAAAGGCATTGCCTTTTAAGCTTTATAGTCAATAATCTATGTACGCCCCCTGACCTGCATGGAGCAGGCTAGACAGGATCATGTGATATTGGAAGCTAAGCAGAGTCAGTCCAGGTTAGTAAGGTAAAGGTAAAGGTTCCCTTGCTCGAAGTCCAACTCTAGGGTTGCGGTGCTCATCTCCGTTTCAAAGCTGAAGAGCCAGCGCTGTCCGAAGATGCTTCCGTGGTCATGTAGCCGGCACGACTAAACACCAAGGCACATGGAATGCTGTTACCTTCCTACCTATTTATATACTTACAATTTCTTGCTTTC
The DNA here is from genome assembly GCA_029375565.1 of Gekko gecko. Lineage (NCBI taxonomy): Eukaryota > Metazoa > Chordata > Lepidosauria > Squamata > Gekkonidae > Gekko > Gekko gecko. The sequence continues at coordinate 105,656 of JAPDNY010000115.1, read as the reverse complement.
GAACTGCTAGGTTGGCAGGAGCTGGAACTAGAGACGGGAGCTCACTCCATCATGCGGCACTCTTGGGTCTCGAACTGCTGAACGACTGACCTTCCACAGCCTGCAGTTCAGCGTCTTAACCACTTGAGCCACTGCAGCTTAGTAGAGGGATGGGAAAGCCACTGAGGAAATCCATGGTTGCTGCACAGAGGCAGGCAATGGAAAACCACCTCTGCTCCTCTGTTGCCTTGAAAACCCTCTAAAGTTGCCATAAATTGGCTGTGACTTGACAGCACTTTCCATCACCATAAACGACTTCTATTACTTGTCCAAAAGGGAAATGGTAGAAGTTTATAAATTTATACAAGGGATGGAAAAGAAGATAGAATTTTTTTTCTTCATCTCATTCACCTGCACATGATAGGAGGTCACACCCTTAACACCCTTAACTATTCTCTCTTTCAAATAAACTGGTTAATTTGTTTCACTTCACACTATGGGCTGATTTCCCACAAGCGCTGCTCCACGCTCGCTCTTCCCTTTGCCCCGTGGTACGTGTCAATTTCACACTAAGTGCTGCCGCAGCCACATTTTGCCTTGCAGCTTCGCACGATTTTCCCCGTGTCTACTCAATTCTGTTTTTTGAGGACTGAGTAGACGCCGGGAAAATCGCACGAAGTTGCGGGGCAAAATGTGGCTTGCAACACTTAGTGTGAAATTGACACGTTCCATCGGGGCAAAAGGAAGAGCAAGCACGGAGCAGTATGGAGTCTGTGTCTTCTTGACTGGTTTCTCACTAGAGTTTGATTGCTTGATGAGACCAAAATATACAACACGATAAGCATGGTGCCTTGGTCACATTGGGTTGAGTCAGTGTCCCAGGACTCTGCGTACCTTCTCTCATGCCTGGATGAACCAACCATTGTCTCACAGGGCACAGATTGAGTCATGCCATGGACAGTCACAGTTACTTATTCCTTTTGCCAGGCCGTCTCTGTTATTCCCCAAAGGTAAAACCTCACAGAGCATTCTGGATTTGGTAAAGGTAAGTTTGGCCAGGAGCTATCCAAAATCATATGTGAAGAAAATGGTTCCCTAGCAACTGTGGTCATTTTAAAAATCCTTGGTTCAGGCCTCAAATGTGGCCTAGTGTGAGTTCCAAAAAGTAGAAAGAGACACTGCTGGCAAAGCAAGCTGACCTTTTTATTCTTGGACAACACATAGCTGTGCAGAGGAGTGAGTTCTTAGCACCAACTTCCAATTAACACATGAAGAAGGGGGAGGAGGAGAAGGAGATTGGATTTATACCCCACCCTTCACTCAGAGTCTCAGAGCAGCTTACAAACTCCTTTCCTTTCCCCTCCCCTCCCTTGTGAGGTAGGTGGGGCTAAGAGAACTCTTTCAAGAACTGTGCTTTCAAGGACAGCTCTTGTCAGAACTATGGCTTACCCAAGGTCATCCAGCAGCTTCAAGTGGGGGAGTGAAGACTCAAACCCGGTTCTCCCAGATTGGAATCCGTACACTTAACCACTGCACCAAACTGGCTCTCAATTGAGGTTCATGGGTTTCACCTGTAGTAAAGAGGCTGAGAAAATCTGCAGTAAGTTTTGATTCCTCTCATCCTAGTCAAGTCACCCTGTTGGTCATTTGCCCAGCAACAGGGGGTCACATCATCTTTAAGGGTTTCTATTGTTTGCTTGATGAGAGCAAAATATACAACATGATAAGCACGGTGTCTTGGTCACACTGGGTTGAGTCAACCATTGTCTTAAGGGGCACAGATTCAGTTATGCTGTGGACAGTCACAGAACTCCCTCACCCCACATGTGTTTTCAAATTCTGGAACAATTACTGCAAAGCAGTGGCTGTTTGACACTCCTTGAGGTTGGGTGTGTGGAAACAAGAGGGCCTCAGCCTGCTGTGCTGTGGTCCAGATCAGGATCGAGGCACTGTGGGACACCATCACATCTTCTTTGACCTTGAAGTTTTTGGTACTTGAAACGAGGAAAAATGAAAATTGAAAACAGAAAGCATCTTTTGTACAGTACTATCTGGATAGACAACCTAATCCCATACAGTCACACTATGAATAGCAGCACCTCTGGCTACCACACTAACACTTATAACATTTGAAAACATTGAAATCTTTAACGGCATGTTCTCAACCTACGTATTGTAGCATATTAACCGTGGTCAAGATTAGTCATGTTTAAATAATAAGCACATTGAAAATATATCGCATATGTATTTTGGCTCACACAGGAATGATTAACTAATACTATGTTGTTGTTGTTCAATTGCACAGTCGAGTCCGACTCTGCGCGACCCCATGGACCACATCATGCCAGGCTCTCCTGTCTTCAACTAACATTATAGTCTCATATAAAAAAAGTCTTTATACTGCACATTCTAAATGAGTAAAACTTTGCCTTACAAATAATTTCCCTCACTCCCAAAGAGAATTTTTTTAAACGGGTGTTTTCAGCAGTATATCCCAAAATGTCCAATTTTCCCATTAGAAGATGGGGAAAGAATGTTCTCAGGGGGAAAAAAAAGATACTTTTCAAAATATCTTTTTTGGTTTTGTCCAGGCCTTTCTGCCTCCAGTTGGTAGATGGTTCATTATCCAACTTGATGGTGCTTAGAGCAGTCAATACCTTGCCATGATAGCCTGTTCCATCATTAACCCCCCCAGTCCTATACCTGTCTCCATCCTGCTCCACAGAGCCCCTTGATCTGCAGTAGAAGAATTGAAGAGGTGGGCAGGGAGGGACCCCAGGGAAGGAGTGGCCATTGTTCCTCCAGTTGTCCCTTTGCAATTGGTTTGTGGCATATGCAAGGCCTGCCTGCAGGGGTAAGAAGCCTCCCAACTTTTTCGGTCTATGATGAACTCCAGTAAGACCTCCCTCTTTATTTTTATGCACAAATCAACATTTGGCATGAAGTATCCAACTAACAAGAACAACTTTCCACACAAAGTCAAGAAATTCAATCAACAGATAGGCTCTTCAAGCTCATTAAGTAATAACCAATTGGAATATTGATTAGGGGAGGGGCTGTGGCTCAGTGGTAGTGCAACCGCTTGGCATGCAGAAGGTCCCAGGTTCAGTCCCCAACATCGTCAGTTAAAAGGATCGGGAAGAGGGTGATGGGAAAGACCTCAGCCTGAGATTCTGGAGAGCCGCTGCCAGGCTCAGTTGACAGTTCTGACCCTGATGGACCAAGGGTCTGATTCTGTATAAGGAAGCTTCACGTGTGCAATAGATGGAATTGGGAAAATATTCCAAGTCAACAAATCCCTCAAGAATACTACATCATCATACCTGAGGACAGATGCAAAGATCATATTTAGCATCACTACAGAATACACAAACATGACATTTCAGAAGAGGATATAGATTTACAGAGCAAGCCTAAACAGAGTTACTCCCATCAAAATCCATTAAAGAGAGTGGGATTAGGTAGGTATAGCTCTCCTGAGGATTGTTGTGTTAGTTATCAAGTCCTTCCTGGTAACATTTGCATTTCAATATGATCACCACTTGGAAACAACTCCAGCCTCTCCAGATTTTTTTCCTGTTGCTACACAGAAGGCTACAGTGTTGTACTCCGTGGTGCTTATATCACTGAAAGGAAAGATTTTGAAAAAGTCTCAACATCATCACCAAAGAAGATACACTTTCTCTGGTGCTCAGAGAGATGACTACCATATTAGCAATAGTCACCTTTCTATTTCTGATTATGGAAACCCTCATTGGAATGGTGGCAAATGGATCTATTGTCCTCATTCATTTCATGGACTGGTTCAGAAAGAGGAAACTGTCCCCAATGGACCTGATCCTGATCTGTCTTGGCACATCCAGACTTCTGCTGCAGGCAGTAATGATTCTGGATCTATTTCTACCTCCTTTGCTTGACAACACAGTGAGCAATGCACTGTTCGCGGTGACTGGCATATGGATGTTTATACACACTGTGAACCTTTGGTTTGCTGCCAGCCTCAGTGTTTTCTACTTAGCAAAGATCGCCGTCTTCTCCCGCCCTGTTTTTCTCCAATTCAAGCGGCAATTGCCTGGGCTGGTGCCTTGGCTGCTTCTGGGCTCAGTGGTCTTCTCTGCTTTCGTAACTACTGTTGTTATCACAAGCTGGAGCTCTGGCTTCTCTACCTGCAATCCCTTGAAATCACTTTCAAGCAACAGGAGCAATGCAAAAATGAACATGCCACCCATGTGTAGGCATCTTACTGCTCTAACAGTTGTCTTCGATTTTATTCCTTTTATGTTATGTTTGTCATCATCCATCTTTTTAATAAGTTCTCTCTGGAAGCACATGAGAAGAGTCCAATGCAATGGAACTGGCACCAGGGATCTTAACACACAAGCACATTTAAGTGCCATCAAAGCTCTGGCTTCCTTTGCGGTTCTGTACCTCATCAGTTTTGTAGCAACGACTTCACAATCAGCACTGGTCTGGAACAACCAACAGACTTGGACAATTCTGCTCCTTAATGTGAGTACTTTGTACCCCTCCGGACATGGCATTATCCTGATATTAATTAATCCCAAATTGAAACAGGCATGGGTCAGGATGATACATCACTTCAAATGCCGTTTGAGTAACATACCGTCTTAATACTTACCAAACCATCTTAGGGAGAGGACATTCTCTTCTGCAAGAAGGATCCGGAACTAGTCTTGGGGAGTGATCTTTTCGGAAATTCTCTGTGCAAGCTCCACTGAGTTCTGTCCGTGGATCTCATCATAAGCAAATGATTGTGGTCACTGGCAGAAATTATTTCTTAGCTGGAGTAGGTCTGGATTGTTTATTATTAATATAGTTAAGACATATGTCTTTTTGCAAATGAACTAGGTGGTTCTTCCCTCCATCTTATCTTCCCAACAACCCTGTGAGGCAGATTAGAGGCTGACTGATCCAAGATTTTCCCAGCAGTTTCATACCAAGCAGGGATATGAACTTTGCCTCTGTATGCCCAGTGCCTGTATGCCTCCACTGACGTCCTGCTTGTATGTAAATAAAGTAAACTTTACAAAGACACCCAAAGTCTCCAGTCCTCTCTGATTCGAAGGAAACTGTCGGTTTTTAAAATCGTTTGTGGACTTGTTTTTGCCCTAATAGGCAGAAAGGCAGCAGGAGTTTGGGGGACGATGGGAAGAATTTGAATTGGAGGTTCCAGACTGTCACAGGGCACTTAACATTCCAATTGTGTTAATGGTCGCTGGTTGCATATAATGTAAAAGACAATACAGGAAGAAGCATCTTTGTCTTCTAGACTGGTGTGGCTTAATTGCTGTTGTCCCATTAGCACTCCCTGATTTTTTCCAGAAAGGCCTCCTTGGAGGCATTCGCTGTGGTCATCCCAAGATCCTCTGCTGTGTTCACTGATGCAGGGTTTCTCTGTGAGACACAAAACATGGCAGTTGCTCCCCATGTTTTTTCTGTGTGCCTTGTGGGACTTGCTCACAGTGTTATATGTGCAGTATGTATGGTCAGGCTGGGAGGAAGGGTCATGCAGATAGGAGGAGGAGGAGGAGATTGGATTTATACCTTGCCCTTCACTCAGATTCCCAGAGCTGCTTACAAACCCCTTTCCCTTCCCCTTCCCCCAAGAGAAACCCTGTGAGGTAGGTGGGGCTGAGAGAGTTCTTCCCAGAACTGTCCTTGAGAGAACAGCTCTGACAAAACTATGACTTGCCGAGGGTCATCCAGCAGCTGCAAGTAGAGGAATGGGGAAGCAAACCTGTTCTCCTAGATTAGAGTCCACACACTTAACCACTACACCAAACTGAAAGGGGAGACTGACAATATCAGCACTGCAGGCTAGCAGGCTTGCAAGAAGCTGGAGCAGGGTGGGTAGGGAGGATGAGAGCTGCCACTATTCCCCATGCCACCACTGCCATGTGAGCCAATTGAGCAGAGGAGGTGATCACTAAGAGGTTGTTGTAGCCCCCACTGGTCTTGCAGGCTCCAAGTCCAAGTCCGGGTCACACAGGCAGGAGCAGGTCAAAGAAATGTTCACAGCATAGACCAAACAGTTCAGAAGCAGAGTCAAGTCAGTTCCAGAGTCACAGATGTAGAGCAGAGTCAGGCGCTGTGGTGACAGGATTCACTGTGAGGTAACATGTTGCTTCCACAAAATGGCAACAGCTCACACCCAGCTTTATGTAGCTTTTCCCTAATTAGTCTTATCTGCAGCTGGCAAGTTAGCACAACCCCTGTAATGACTCATCTTGTAGCTGTCAGTCTTCTACCCTGCCTGTGTTCTTGCAATTGCCTTCTGATCTTTGCCCTTCTTCTTTCTATGAGCAGGGGGGGAATCTGGGGGAGTTGTGAGTGCTTCCATAGGTACTTGCTCCCTGACTTCAGCTGGTTCAGTATTATCTGACTGGAATTCCTGAGTGTCCCCTACTTTGAAGTCATCTTCTACCAAGATCTTCTTACAGGGCCTACTGTAAGCTCTTGGAGGATTGGCTACATTAGGGGGTGTTGCCTAATATGCAAAGGAGTTCCTGCTACAAAAAGAGCCCTGCTTCCTAATAATCCCCACATAGCATTTGCCTTTTTTAATGCAGGAGCCTTAAATAAATAGCTTAGGCCAAATCACCATACCCACTGGAGCCAATCACATTGACTGGGAGCTAACCAATAAAAACAGATGAGTGAGGCAACCTCTGGCCCATTAACAATAGACAGTGCTGAAAGGGCGCTGCTCATACTGGAGCTCTTTTCCCACCGAGGCTGCCTTTTACTTCAAATGCTAGTTTAATGCTAATTTAATTTCAAGTGTTAATTTAGCCCAGAGGTGTTAAACTCATTAGCTATGAGGGCTGGATCTGACATAAATGTCAATTTGTTGGGCTGGGCCATGCATGCTATAAAATGCAGCACAAGGTAACAGAGATACAAACTTTATAAAGGTATTTTATTTTAGATGTTGAATGGCAATAGCAGGTGAATGAAAATAGCAGGTTTGATTGGATTAGGTGTCATATGCAGAGGGGAAATAGGCATGGAGATCTCAGCAGTGGTAATGAGACAGGAAACCTAAGTCTCAGTTTTATCCAGGAGAATTCAGTCTAGGAGAATGTAGAGAACAAATGGATGTAAGTGTACAGGGTCTGGCCAGTCACCACAGATACCCTTCACTGAAAGCTGACTATTGCAGTCTGAAAGCAAGCCAAGAAACAGAGCCGAAAGTCAGAAAGCCAGGAAATCAGTCAGAGTTTTCAGGAGTGAGGAACAGAGGCTGACAGCCAGGACTAGGTCTGAGAACATACAGTTGCTTCCTCACCAAGGCAGGTGAGTGAGGTTGTTTATGTTCAAATCCTCTCTTCCCTGGGAGTCAAATCTGCAAAGGCTCACAGCCCCTCACATTACCTTTGCAACAGCTGAAGTCTGGCACTCCTCCTTCTCTCTTGCACATTCAGATGCTGGCATGCCCTGTGTCTGGGACAATCAGGTGAGCTAGGTGGAGATTCTGGCCTTGGGGTGTCTCCACCTGGGGGTGCTGGGCCAGGCTCTGGATCAGTCTCTCCCTCTGGCTGCACCTCAGTCTCTTCGCCTTGCTGCCCCTCCTGTGCAGATGCTGGGGCCTCTTCTCCCTCAACTTAAGGGTTCCTCTTCTGGGCTGACTTCAGAGGAAGCTGGGTTGCTCTGTGCCTCTTCCTCATTTGAGGAGTAGTCAGCCTCAGCGGAGCCAGGACCCAGGACACTAAGTCTGACATTAGAAACTGCAACATTCAGTTGCTGACCTAAGAGCAGCAGTGCTCTTACAAAGGAATTTCAAAGGGAGATTAGAAAGACTGCTGAACTGCAATTGATAATGCTCAGGACAATACATCCTCCTAGACTGAATTGAGGGCTAGTTTTCCTGTCTCATTACCAATGTGTGCTATTATCATTTGGCACCTGAAATCACTCCACTCTCCAAGATAGAAGGATGAATCCAAATGTTCGAATTCCTAATCAGGGTCGTTGTGAAAGAAAATCAGAACAGAGAAATCAATTTTTAGAAAAACCCGGCTTTTCAGAATAAGCCAAAATAATCTCCTCAATGTACATTGTGCTTGTCAGAATATTCCACCCTCCCTCCCTCCCAAGAAGCTTATACCTGGAATAAAATGATGTTGGTCCTAAAGCTGCCATGGGACTCAAAAAGAGGAGGAGCAGCCCTGGAGAAGGAAGTAGAAGCTGTGTGTGTGTGTGGGGGGGGCTTGTCTTTGTATCTCCCAACACAAAGCAGCCAGGAAGCTCTATCTATCCATGTGTGAGAGAGGGAGGGAGGGAGGGCAGAGGGAGGCAAGAGGCAGGAAGCGAAGAGCCACTGAGGGAGCTGGGGAAAAAGCAAGCTACGGTGTGGCTGCAGTAGCAGCCTTGGAAAGGAAGCAGTAGAAGCAGGTTACTTGAGGGGGTGTGTGGATCTGAGCCCTGCACAGGCCAGAACTTTGACACCTCTGGCCTAAGGTTTAGCCTTATCTGTGAATTCGCTATCCTCCCTAGCTTCTAGTATTAGTACTTTAATCCATAGGTGTAAGACTTTAAAAGTGATATTCGAGTGTAAGCTAGCCCTTCCGCAATATGGGTAGCTTGCAAATGATTTTTTTTTTCTGGGGATCACCCAATGCCAAATCTTGGAGGCCTCAAACATTAAGGCTGGAGAGGATGTACCCCCTTGCCTGTTTAAATAAACTTTTGCCAAAGGACTAGGGATGGGCACGAACCCACAAAGGAACCCTGGTTCAAGCACAAAACAGGATGGTTTGTGGTTTCTGAACCAGAGGTTCAAGGAATGTGCCTCCCACAGTCTGCCCATGAACCTATAAGGCCTTTGAAACTGTTGTTGGGAGAGGTGTCTAGGGTAGCCCCTGCGTTTGACGCTCTGGGAGGGTGGAGCTGTAACACCAAGAGTCTGTGTTGAGTTTGTTCTTCTGGACTCTGTCCAACACACTGCCCCTATGGAAATGAAAAAGACCTGCACGCTCAAAGGGCATGTCCTTGATTTTCGAAAACACTGAAATCTTTAATAGCATGTTCTCATCCTACATAGTATATAGTATATTAATTGTGGACAAGATTAGTGACATCTAAATAATAAACACTTTCTTTAAAATATATTGCATACGTATTTTGGCTCACACAGGAATGATTCACTAATGCTATAGATAGTCTTACATAAAATAATCTTCATACTGCACGTTCTAAATGAGTAGAACTTGGTGTTCCAAATCATTTCTCTCACTCCGAAAGAGAAAATGATTTTTTACAGGTGTTTTCATCTGTGTTTCCTAAAATGTCCAACTTTTCCCATTAAAAAGTGGGAAAAGAATGTCCTGGGGGGGGGATACTTTTTTTGGTTTTGTCCAGGCCTTCACACCTCCAGTTGGGAGATGATTCATTACCCATCTAGATGGTGCTTAGAGCAGTTGATACATTTGTCAAGACAGCCTGTCCCTTCATTAACACCCCCAGTCCTATACCTGTCTCCATCCTGCTCCACAGAGCCCCTTGTTCTACAGTAGAGGAACTGGACAGGTGGCCAGGGAGGGACCCCATGGAAGAAGTGGCCATTGTTCCTCCAGTTGTCCCTTTGCAATTGGTTTGTGGCATATGCAAGGCCTGCCTGCAGGGGTAAGAACCCTCCCAACTTTTTTGGTCTATGATGAACTCTAGTAAGACCTCCCTCTTTATTTTTATGCACAAATCAACATTTGGCATGAAGTATCCAGCTAACAAGAATAACTTTCCACACAAAGTCAAGAAATTCAATCAACAGATAGGCTTTTCAAGCTCATTAAGTAATAACCAATTGTAATATTGATTTGGGGAGGGGCTGTGACTCAGTGGTAGAGCAGCGCTTGGCATGCAGAAGGTCCCATGTTAAGTCCCCAACATCTCCAGTTAAAAGGATCGGGAAGAGGGTGATGGGAAAGACCCCAGCCTGAGATTCTGGAGAGCCACTGCCAGACTCAGTTGACAGTTCTGACCCTGATGGACCAAGGGTCTGATTCTGTATAAGGTAGCTTCACGTGTGCAATAGATGGAATTTGGAAAATATTCCAAGTCAAGAAATCCCTCAAGAATACCACATCATCATACCTGAGGACAGATGCAAAGTTTATATTTAGCATCACTACAGAATACACAAACATGACATTTCAGAAGAGGATATAGATTTACAGAGCAAACCTAAACAGAGTTACTCCCATCAAAATCCATTAAAGGCAGTGGGATTAGGTAGGTATAGCTCTCCTGAGGATTGTTGTGTTAGTTATCAAGTCCTTCCTGGTAACATTTGCATTTCAATATGATCAACACTTGGAAACAGCTCTAGTCTCTCCAGATTTTTCCCCCTGTTGCTACACAGAAGGCTAAAGTGTTTTACTCTGTGGTGCTAATATCACTGAAAAGAGAGATTTTGAAAAAGTCTCAGCATCATCACCAAAGAAGATACACTTTCTTTGGTGCTCAGAGAGATGGCTACCTTATTAACAATAGTCACCTTTCTATTTCTGTTTATGGAAACCCTCATTGGAATGGTGGCAAATGGATCTATTGTCCTCATTAATTTCATGGACTGGTTCAGAGAAAGGAAACTGTCCCCGACGGACCTGATCCTGATCTGTCTTGGCACATCCAGACTTTTGCTGCAGGCAGTAATGATTCTGGCTGTATTTCTATTTCCTTTGCTTGGCAACACAGCGAGCAATGCACTGTTCGTGGTGAGTGGCATATGGTTGTTTATACACGTTGTGAACCTTTGGTTTGCTGCCAGCCTCAGTGTTTTCTACTTAGCAAAGATCGCCGTCTTCTCCCGCCCTGTTTTTCTCCAATTCAAGCGACGATTGCCTGGGCTGGTGCCTTGGCTGCTTCTGGGCTCAGTGGTCCTCTCTGCTGTCATGACTACTATTGTTACCACAAGCTGGAGCTCTGGCTTCTCTACCTGCAACCCCTTCAAATCACTCTCAAGCAACAGGAGCAATGTGGAAATGAAAATACCACCCATGTGCAGGCATCTCACCGCTCTAACAGCTGTCTTCAATTTTATTCCCCTTTTGTTATGTTTGTCATCGTCCATCTTTTTAATAAGTTCTCTGTGGAAGCACAAGAGAAGAGTCCAATGCAATGGAACTGGCACCAGGGATCCCAACACACAAGCACACTTGAGTGCCATCAAAGCTCTGGCTTCCTTTGCGGTTCTGTACCTCATCAGTTTTGCAGCGACCACTTCACAATCAGCCCTGGTCTGGAACAACCAACAGACCTGGGCAATTCTGCTCCTTAATGTGAGTACTTTGTACCCCTCCGGACATGGCATTATCCTGATATTAATTAATCCCAAATTGAAACAGGCATGGGTCAGGATGATGCATCACTTCAAATGCTGTTTGAGTAATATACCGTCTTAATACCTACCAAACTATCTTAGGGAGAGGACATTCTCTTCTGCAAGAAGGATCCTGAACTAGTCTTGGGGAATGATCCTTTGAAAAGTTACCTATGCGGGCTCCATTGAGTTCTGTCTGTGGATCTCATCAAAAGCTAATGATTGTGGTCACTGGCAGAAATTAGATTTCTTAGCTGGAGTAGATCTGGATTGTTTATTATTAATATAGTTAAGACATATGTCTTTTTTCAAAGGAACTAGGTGGTTCTTCCCTCCATCTTATCTTCACAACAACCCTGTGAGGTAGATTAGTGGCTGACTGATCCAAGATCTTCCCAGCAGTTTCATACCAAGCAGGGATTTGAACTTTGCCTCTGTATGCCCAGTGCCTGTATGCCTCCACTGATGTCCTGCTTGTATGTAAATAAAGTAAACGTTACAAAGACACCCAAAGTCTCCAGTCCTCTCTGATTCGAAGGAAACTGTCGGTTTTTAAAATTATTTGTGGACTTGTTTTTTGCCCTAATAGGGTAGAAAGGCAGCAGGAGTTTGGGGGGCGGTGGGAAGATTTGAATTGGAGGTTCCAGACTGTCACAGGGCACTTAATGTTCCAATTGTGTTAATGGTCGCTGGTTGCATATAATGTAAAAGACAATACAGGAAGAAGCATCTTTGTCTTCTAGACTGGTGTGGCTTAATTGCTGTTGTCCCATTAGCACTCCCTGATTTTTCCCCGAAAGGCCTCCTTGGAGGCATTCGCTGTGGTCATCCCAAGATCCTCTGCTGTGTTCACTGATGCAGGGTTTCTCTGTGAGACACAAAACATGGCAGTTGCTCCCCATGTTTTTTCTGTGTCCCTTGTGGAACTTGCTCACAGTTATATGTGCAGTACGTATGGTCAGTCTGGGAGGAAGGGTCATGCAGATACGAGGAGGAGGAGATTGGATTTATACCTTGCCCTTCACTCAGATTCTCAGAGCTGCTTACAAACCCCTTTCCCTTCCCCCAAGAGAAACCCTGTGAGGTAGGTGGGGCTGAGAGAGTTCTTCCCAGAACTGTCCTTGAGAGAACAGCTCTGACAAAACTATGACTTGCCCAGGGTCATCCAACAGCTGCAAGTGGAGGAATGGGGAAGCAAACCTGGTTCTCTTAGGCCCCGGTCATACGGGCCAGAAAACACGGGGGGGAGGCTTGGCAGTTCGCCCCGGAGCAAAATAAGGCGCAGTAGCCCGATCACATGGGCCACCGGGTTGCCACGCTCCAGCTCCAAGTGCCGATCACACCATGCTGCTGCAGCACGGCAAAAAAGCAGCGCAGCAGACCACGCAAGCCGCACTGTTGCGAAGTGCTCATGTGCCGTTGGGGGGGCGGGCCGCTGCCGGTGTCTTGCATATGTGCATGCCTCATTCAGCATTGGTGTGCATCCCATGGAAACTTACAATATCTGGAAACCCCGGGACATGGGCCAGTGTTGAAAGCCGCGGGATACTGGCGCTCCCACGATCAGACACTGGCCTTTGCCCCGGGGTTTCCGGAAACTAGTACTTCGACCATAGTAGCTTTTTACTCCACGTTTTCGGAGGGAAGCCGCGGGTTGGCCATGGGAGTGCTACGCCTCCCAGATGTGCTCGTATGATTGCGCACGGAAAGTCCGCAGGGCTCCCGTGCCTTCAGCGGGGCAAATGCTCCATGTGAACGGGGCCCTAGATTAGAGTCCACACACTTAACCACTACACCAAACTGAAAGGGGAGGCTGACAATATCAGCACTGCAGGCTACCAGGCCAGCAAGAAGCTGGAGCAGGGTGGGTAGGGAGGATGAGAGCTGCCGCTATTCCCCATGCCACCACTGCCATGTGAGCCAGTTGAGCAGAGGAGGTGGTCACTGTTGTTGTAGCCCCCACTGGTCTCACAGGCTCCAAGTCCAAGTCCAGGTCACACAGGCAGGATCAGGTCAAAGAAATGTTCACAGCATAGACCAAACAGTTCAGAAGCAGAGTCAAGCTGGTCCAAGAGTCACTGGAGTAGAGCAGAGTCAGGAGCTGTGGTCACAGGATTCACTGTGAGGTGACATGTTGCTTCCACGAGTTGGCAACGGCTCACATCCAGCTTTATGTAGCTTTTCCCTGATTAGTCTTATCTGCAGCTGGCAAGTTGTAGACTCCTGTAATGACTCATCTTGTAGCTGTCAATCTTTTACTCTGCCTGTGTTTTTGTAATTGCCTTCTGATCTTTGCCCTTCTTCTTTCTATGAGCAGGGGGGAATCTGGGGGAGTTGTGAGTGCTTCCGGAGGTACTTGCTCCCTGACTTCAGCTGGTTCAGTATTATCTGACTGGAATTCCTGAGTGTCCTCTACTTTGAAGCAGTGTTCCCTCTAAGCTGAGTTAGTGTGACCTAGCTCACAGTTGTTTAGCCTCCGGCTCACACATTTTTGTCTTCGCTCAGGAAGGATGGCTCCAGAGCAAACTAATTCATGCAGCAGCCAAAATGCTGGCTCACAACTTTAATGCCAGCAGCTCACAAAGTAGAATTTTGGCTCACAAGACTCCACAGCTTAGAGGGAACATTGCTTTGAAGTCGTCTTTCACCACACTGGACTCAGGCTCGACTTCTGAGGATTCCATGCTCACACCGGGCTCCAGTTCCCAGTCAGACTGGTCCTCACCCAGGCTGGGCTCAGGCAGCAAGGCAGAGTCTGGCTGCACCTCAGGCTGAGGCTGGTCCATGACACAGGTAGGAGCTGGTGCCGTGGCATCCCCACTGCCACAGCTGTATTAGCCCTGCAGGCAGAAGTGGTGGTGTTGCAAGCAGGTGGACTGGCTGGCTGATTACCCCCACAGATCTCACAAATCCCTGGTTTATATAATTTAGGTTTTTAATGTAGTGAATTGAAGGTTCAGATCCAAAACTTTGATTCTGCTGATGGTAGAACTTTCTTCTGATGCAAGGAGCCTTTCACCAGCTCAAGGGATCTTCCTTCAGTTGAGAACATAAGAACGTAAGATAAGCCATGCTGGATCAGGCCGATGGCCCATCCAGCCCAACACTCTGTGTCTCACAGAGGCCAGGTGCCTTCAGGAGGTCCACCAGCAAGGCCACAACTCCAGAAGCCCTCCCACTTTTGCCCCCCTCCGCACCAAGAATACAGAGCATCACTGTCCTAGACATAGTGTTCCATCTATACCTTATGGGCTAATAGCTACTGATGGATCACTGCTCCATATGTCTATCCAATCCCCTCTTGAAGCAGTCTATGCTTGTAGCTGCCATCACTTCCGGAGGCAGTGAATTCCACATGTTAATGTCTCTTTGAGTGAAGAAATACTTCCTTTTATCTGTTCTAAGCCCACAGCTCATTAATTTCATTGAGTGCCCACGAATTCCTGCATTGTGAGAAAGGGAGAAAAGTATTTCGTTCTCTGCCTTCTCTATCCCATGCATACTTTTGCAAACCTCGATATCACACCACCCTTTAATCTTCATTTCTCCAAACTAAAGAGCTCTAACCTCTTTAACCTTTCTTCATAAGGAAGGTGTTCCATCCCCCAAATCATTTTAGTTGTCCTTTTCTGCCCCTTTTCCAATGCTGGAATATCTTTTTTGAGGTGTGGTGGCCAGAACTGTACACAGTATTCCAAATGAGGCCCCACCATAGATTTGTATAGGAGTATTATGATACTGGCAGATTTGTTTTCAATCCCCTTCCTAATAATCCTCAGATAGCATTTGCCCCTATTTTTTTATGCAGGAGCTTTAAATAAATAGCTTAGGCCAACTCACCACACCCACTGGAGCCAATCACACTGACTGGGAGCTAACCAATAAAAACGGATGAGTGAGGCAACCTGTGGCTGATGAACAATAGATACTGCTGAAAGGGAGCTGCTCAGACTGAAGCTCTTTTCCCACCGAGGCTGCCTTTTACTTCAACTGCTAGTTTAATGCTAATTTAATTTCAAGTGTTAATTTAGCCCAGAGGTGTCAAACTCATTAGCTATTGTATACATATTTTGGCTCACACAGGAATGATTCACTAATGCTATAGAGAGTCTTACATGAAACAATCTTCATACTGCACCTTCTAAATGAGTAGAACTTGGTGTTACAGATCATTTCCCTCACTCTGAAAGAGAAAATGATTTTTTACAGGTGTTTTCATCTGTGTTTCCCAAAATGTCCAACTTTTCCCCATTAGAAAGTGGTAAAAGAATGTCCATTGATTTGGGGACGGGATGTGGCTCAGTGGTAGAGCAACCGCTTGGCATGTAGAAGGTCCCAGGTTCAATCCCTGGCACCTCCAGTTAAAAGGATCAGGATGCAGATGATGGAAAAGACCAGAACCTGAGATTATGGAGAGCCGTTGCCAGTCTGAGTAGACAATACCGATGCTGATGGACCAAGGTTCTAATTCTATACAAAGCAGCTTTGTGGGTCCAGTAAATGGAATGGAGAAAATATTCTAAAAGTCAACAAATACCACATCATCATATCTGAGGACATATGCAAAGATTATATTTAGCAAAATATGCAAAAAGGATATTTTAGAAGAGGATACAGGTTTACAGAGCCATCCTAAACAGAGTTATTCCCATCAAAATCCATTAAAGACAGTGGGATTAGATAGGTAGAACTCATCTGAGGATTGATGGGTTAGTAATCAAGTCCTTCCTGGAAACATTTGCATCTCAGTATGATCAACACTTGGAAATAGCTCCAGCCTCTCCAGATGTTTTTTCTGTTCCTAAACAGAAGGCTCAAGTGTTGTACTCTGCGGTGATAGTATCCCTGAAAGGACAGCATTGGAAAAAGTGTGAACATCTCAGAAGACGAACTTTCCTTTGGTGCTCAGAAAGATGGATACCTTATTAAGAAAAGTCAGCTTTGCATTTCTGGTTATGGAAACCCTCATTGGAATGGTGGCAAATGGTTCTATTATCTTCATTAATTTCATTGACTGGTTCAGAAAGAGAAAACTGTCCCCGACGGACTTGATCCTGATCTGTCTTGGCTTATCCAGGTTTTTGCTGCAGGCAGTAGTGATTCTGGCTGTAACTCTATTTACTTTGCTTAACAATACATGGAGCAATGTACTGTTCTTGCTGATCTGTGTATGGATATTTACGAACATTGTGAACCTTTGGTTTGCTGCCTGCCTCAGTGTATTCTATTTAGCAAAGATTGCCATCTTCTCCCACCCTGTTTTTCTCCAAGTCAAGCAACGATTGCCTGGGCTGGTGCCATGGCTACTTCTGAGCTCAGTAGTCTTCTCTGCTGTCAGCTCTCTTAGGGGAATTTCAGACAGATGATATAATCCGGAAGAGGAACGGTTCCCAAACGGTTTCTGGTCTGGCATTTCAGACAGAACCGTTTTAGAACCGGTTCCCTACCGGAATATATTTGTAATTTCACACAGAATCGCTTCTGTCCCGTTCAGGAAACGGGGCTGAAGCGTTTTACCTGTCAACCGCTTCCAAGTAGTCGTCAGTTTCTTCTCCCGGATCGGATACGCTTTTTTCCCGCCTTTTTTCGCCCACGCGGGCGATCTCCGGCTTTTTTTTTTTTAACGTTCGCTTTAGAGCATTATAACGCTATAGCGCCATAGCGCTATAGCGCAATAGCATCATAGCAACCCCATTGGAATGCCTGCAGTGTTGTTTTTATAGCACTATAGCGCTATAGCGCTCTAAAGCGAACATTTTTTTTAAAAAAAAGGCGTGGCGGGAACCGGCGGGAAAACAAAGCGGTGCAATCTGAATTGCCAAACCGCTTCTGATTCGGCTCTTTTCCGGTCAGGGAAAGCCATGTGTGAAATGGCAGCCCTGTACCGGTTTACTTCAAGACGAATTAGAAACGGCTTCAATCCGGCAGAGTCTCAGTAATGTGAAATTCCCTTTAGTTTTACCACAAGCTGGAACTATGGCTTGCCTACCTGCAATCCTTACAAATGGCATTCAAGCAACAGGAGCAATGCGGAAATGAACATGCCACCCATCTGTAGACAGATCAAAGCTCTAACTTCTGTCTTAGATTTAATTCCTTTTGTGATATTTGTGTCATCGTCCATCTTTTTGATAAGTTCTCTGTGGAAGCACATGAGAAGAGTCCAATGCAATGGAACTGGCACCAGGGATCTCAACACACAAGCACATTTAAGTGCCATCAAAGCTCTGGCTTCCTTTATGGTTCTGTACCTCATCAGTAATGCAGCAGACACTTCACAACTCATACTGGGCTGGAACAACCAATACACTTGGGCAATTCTGCTCTTTAATGTGAGCGCCATATACCCCTCCGGACATGCCATCATTCTGATATTAATTAATCCCAAATTGAAACAGGCATGGGCCAGGATGATACATCACTTCAAATGCCGTTTGAGGAAAGTACCATCTTAAAACCTACCAAACTACCTTGGGGAGAGGACAGTTTTTTCTACAAGAAGGATTCTGAGAAACTCTCTGTGCCGGCTCCACTGAGTTGTGTCCGTGGGTCTCCTCATAAACAAATGACGGTGGTCACCCGCAGAAATTAGATTTTTTATTTGGATTTAGCTGGAGTTGGTCTGGATTGTTTCTTATTAATATAGATAACACATTGGAATTTCAAAGGAACCAAGGTGGTGTACATTGTTCTTCCCTCCTTCATCTTCACAACAACCCTGCAAGGTAGATTGGAGGCTGACTGATCCAAGACCTCTCACCAGTTTCATGGCAAGCAGCGATTTGAGCCTTGCCTCTGTATGCCCAGTTCCTGTATGCATCCACTGAAGTTCTGCTTGGACATAAATAAATGTTACAAAGACATCCAAAACCTCCTGTCCTCTCTAATTCTGAGGAAACAGAGGATTTAAAAAAAATGTTTGTGGACTTGTTTTTGCTCTAATAGGGCAGAAAGGCAGTGCGCAAACATTTTAAACAAACAAGCTAACAAAGGATGAGAGGAGAGAGAAGGGTGTCCCGGCTCCAGCCGGTACGGTGCCGGGCAGAGCGGCCCCGAGCTGGAGGAGCCGACAAAGGTTCCCACCCCCCGCCCTGAGGGCAGCAATGACCCAGGGAAGGCCCTGGCTGCAACCCCCACCCACCAGGGAGCACTTATCACTGCCGGCGGGCAGCCAGGAGGCAGCAGCACAGGACGGCGCCCCGCAGATGCCGAGAGGGCTGAGGAGGTGGTGCGTGGCAAGCCGTGGGCAGGACGAGCAGCGGTAGACCCAGCTGACGCCTCGACGCGGGGTTCAGGGACTGGAAGGGAGGAGTGCAGCACGGCATCCCCACTTTTGGAGGGAGGCAGGGCCCTGGCTGGTGGGGAGCCAGAGGGGAGGCGGGGGTAATAAAAAGAGGAGAGGGGAATACAGCCGGGGAGGAGGAACGCTGGGCTGGCTGGGGCGTGCTGGAGCACAGGAAGCAGCAGAGAGAGAGAGAGAGAGAGAGAGCCGAAGTCCCTAGGAGCACCCTGCTCCAAAGGCCAGACCCTGAGCGGGCAAAGGAGGTGAAGAAACCCCCTGATATGCCCGGCTTCTGAGGCCGTTACCCTGACCTCTCGAGGTCCCCGAACCTGCCCTTCTGGCCCCTCTGAAGCCCCGGGGCGGGGCGGGCAAGCTGACTCTTTGCCTGAGGCTGACCCCTCTGACGCCGACAGAAGAGGGCGCCCCCCTTTGAACCAGGGAGGGCATCACAAAGGGACAATGTTTTGGGAACCACTAGGGATGGTGTAAGAACATGTATTTTTGTCCCCTTGGTCAACTAAAATCCTATTCATACCTCTATGCCCAGTCCTGGTCCAGATAATTTAATCAATAAATCAATCTAATTTATTACAGCAAGAGCCAGTAAAACTGTACAATTCTAATATAAGAAGGATTAAAATAGTAAAAACATTAAAATGGGGATAGTTTAAAAACATTAACCAGAGAAAATTAATGCAATTAGTAAAATAAAATAATGTTACTAAGAGAATCATACAGTTCCCCCAGCTGAAATAAGTTTGTGTCTCCTAATAGCTGAGCAACAAAATTTTGCCACAGCATAAGCCACTGAGTGCTGAACATCTTCCAAGAGGAATTTACAAAGGACTTCTGGCCTAAAGATAAGACTGCAGAGGGCTAAATCTAGACCAAACGGGTAGTATAAGATGGCAGAGGGTTGGAAGGGCTCAATCAAGCTGCTAGGGCACCTGGTTCGAAGATCCTCTGGAGAGATCCTGAGGTCCTGTCTTCTGCTGAGGGCTGAGAGTTGTCAGCCTCCAGATTACAGAGACCGGTTCCCTTGGAGTAAATGGCACTTTTGGAGGGGAGATGCTATGGCATCAAATCCCTACTGGGTATCCTCCCCTCCACCAAACTCTGCCCTCCCCAGACTCCTCCACAAAACCCCCAGGAATTTCCCAGGCTGAAGGTGGCTACCTTAACTGAGGCCGCTGAATTGGTAACTGTGGGTGTCTATGCTTTATAGGCTTAGAATAATTTTGTAACTTCGTTTAGATTAGAATGGGCAGGTTGGCATTTATGTGATCATGCATTTCTGTTCCACTCCTAAGTTCTTCCTCTGCTTCCTTGTAGTTTTGTGGTTTCTCTTTCAACAAACTGCTCAAGTCATTTCAATTAAAACAAAGGAGTCTGTGTCTTTTTGACGGGTTTCTCACTAGACTTTGATCACTTGATGCGGTCAAAACATGCAACATGATAGGCATGGTGCCTTGGTCACACTGGGTTGAGTCAGTGTTTCAGGACTCTGCATACCTTATCTCCTGTCTTGATAAACCAACCATTGCCTCAGGTAGGAATGTTCATTTGGTTTGGACGAACCGAAAAACAAACTGAATAATGCCTATTTGGCATTATTCAGGTCTGCCGAAAGCTGAATCAGATTCCCTAATCTGATTCAGCTGGCCAAACAGGGATTCCCTGAATGGATGCCATATATTTGGCATCCATTTGGGGAATCCCTTTGCTGGGCAAGCAAGGGAAAGTGTTTAAACTTAAAACACTTTCCCTTGCTTCTGGGGCTCATGCCGTCTCAGTGGAGTGACTCCCCAGCCAAGGAGTCGCGTTGCGAAGGCAGCACGAGCCTCAGAAGCAATGTAAGATCCATCTCATGTGACACAATTGAAAGAGTTCACACCTACACATGAAAGATGTCACATCCTTAACACCCTTAACTATTCTCTCTTGCAATACACTGCTTAATTTATTTCACTTCACACTATGGAGTCTGTGTTGTCTTGACTGGTTGCTGGATGAGACCAAAATATACAACATGATAGGCATGGTGTCTTGGTCACACTGGGTTGAGTCAGTGTCCTGACACTCTGCAGACCTGATCTCCTGCCCCGATGAGCCAACCATAGTCTCAGGGGCTCAGATTCAGTCATCATGCGGACAGTCCCAGTCTCATATTCCATATGCCAGCACATGTCTGTTATTCCCTAAAGGTTAAAACCTCACAGAGCATTCTGGCTTTGGTAAAGGTAGATTTGGCCAGGAGCTAGCCAAAACCATACTTGCTTGTGGCTTTGCCTTCAACTTGACCTCAGCCTAATTCCAGTGTTTTGGACCCAGTGACCACCTATCAGGTAAGGGGTTTTTTTTTGTTGGGAACTCGTTCTGCAGGTCTACCCTGCAAGGTTGACTTTCTGGTTAAATCCCGGAAAGACTAGGAGCTTGCCCTTTTGCTTCTAAGCCAATGGGATAGAAAAAGGGCTGGTGGCAGCCTACCAGACTAGTGTGGGGGCAGCCACACACTAGGATCTTGTAATTTCATCATGCTTCAGTCCTTTCACCCAAAGGTTCTTAGCCCAGGCTGGACTGGGGATTTTTGACACCATGGGAAATGATGCCAACAAAACAGAGGCATAATTGTCTTGGCAAACATTATAGATAAAGATGTCAAATTTCTGGAAATGTTAAACCTATGCCAAAAAGGGAGTGGGAGGAATTGGAAAAACATGGAAATCTTGAGGAGGGAAAAAAACACCCTGAAATGTAAGCAATGTTTTCTTCCTTATCAGTCTTAAATCACTGTACTGCTTTAACAACATAAGATGTCAATGCATAGCATATACAGTGTACTGTTTGGCATATCCGTGGATTTTTAAAGTATAAATGCCTTACATGGCAATCCTAAGAGCTACACTGTTCTAAGCCTATTGACTTCAGTGCATTCAGATGGATTTAACTCTGCTTAAGATGGCACCATTTGTTATATACAAGCAAAGTTGTTTACACACCCAATAAGAGTGTGTGTGTGTGTGTGTGTGTGTGTGTGTGTGTGTGTGTGTGTATAAAAGAGAGGGAGAGATAGACAGACAGTCAGAGGGATCATCTGCACTCTCACTTCCATTGCCTGAGTGTCTCTATTGCTTCAAGGTTTTTTCTTTTTTGCTTCCTCTAGTGGGAGATTTGACCTTACATCTCTGTATGTCCAGCATATTTCCCTGCAGTTTTACATGGTCAGGAAATATGCTGGACACCCAACAATGAAATACCGAATCAACCACTAGACGGAGCAAAACACATGTGGAAAAGACCCCCCATCCAATGCAATACGGTAAAACAAGTGATGAAATGAAAATGCAAAAAAGCAAAGGGGGGGGGACAAAGACAGGAGACAGAGACAGCACTGCAAACTGCTGCATCCTGTACTAACTTAGCACATGTACCTTTGGGTCACACTAGATATGACGCCATCCCTGTGGTCACCATGAGGACACCACCACCATTTTAAAGTGATTTAAAAATGCTGTGAGGGTCCTATCCTGATCCCAGTGCTGTTGTTCCCTTCTCCTGTGCATTTTCAAACGCTGGAACAGTTAGCGTAGTACAGTGGCTGTCTTGACACTTCATGAGGTGTCGGGGGTGGAAACAAGAATGCCTCAGCATGCTGTGCTGTGGTCCAGATCAGGTTCAAGCCACTGTAAAAGGACACCATCGTGTCTACTTTTGACCCTGAAGTTTTCCTACTTGGAATGAGGAAGAATGAAAACTGAAAACAGAAAGCATCTTTTGTACATAATAAAAAATGTTATCTGGATAAACACTCTAATCCCATACAGTCACACTATGAATAGCACCACATCTGGCAATCAAAATAACATTCAGGGCTCTTTTTGTAGCAGGAACTCCTTTTGCATATTAGGCGACCCACCCCTAATGTAGCCAATCCTCCAAGAGCTTACAGTAGCCCCTGTAAGAAGAGCTCTGTAAACTCTTGGAGGATTGGCTACATTAGGGGTGTGTCGCCTAATATGCAAAGCAGTTCCTGCTACAAAAGGAGCCCTGGATATAACATTTGAAAACACTGATACCTTTTAGAGTGTGGCATGGGCAGGAGAATGATGATTTGATTGATATCTTAATTTGATTGGATTGGATAATTCTTCATTTTTGTCTTTATAAGTTTGAATATTAAAGCTCTCTGTTCTGTCTCTTTCCTCTAGTTAAAGTGTAAGCTAGGTCTGCTCATGCTAGACAAGTAAACATTCTTCTCTTATCTATGCTGTTGACTGAAAGGGCTGTCTGGAGCTTCTAATGGACCTTGAATATAGTGTTAATATATGGAATATAATGGACCTTGAATATAGTGTTAACAGGATGAGAGATGGGGGATGATGGGACTGAAAATCAATAGACTCACATAGGCTTTTGCCCTACGTCCCTCCCTCTTTACTGGGCCCCCACTTAATGGGTCAGAACTGCATACTAGAGTTGGCGCCTGTGAGGTTTTAATGTCAATGACAACTGCACCGGATGAAGGCCATTGTGGAATTTTATTAGCATTTCAATTGCATTAATTGTATATATTGTAGTTTTACCAAATTTGATGTAACCCGCCCTGAGCCTGCCATGTGGGGGGAGGGTGGGATATAAGTAAAATAAAATAAATAAATAAATAAATAAATTCTGCCTGTGTTTTGATATAAGATGCCAGGGAGTCTGAGTGAACAGGTAGTTCTTATTCCTTATCTAAAGGATGATACTTTTTGCTTGGTTATGGAAAGTCCTTGGTTATGGACAAAGAAAACCTCTGTGTTCTTTGTCAAGTTAACAATTAAGACATTATGTAACTGTACCTCTTACTGAATTGGACCAATGAATGTATGCCAACTAAAATGAGGCATTTTTAGCTGTCCCCAATGAATATTTCTTTATGCTGCTACTTTTGCTTATGTTATTTTGGGTACAAAACACTATGTTCTTCCTCGTTAGAGTCAGAAAGCAATTGGATATTGTGGCAATTTATTGCTTAGCACTGTTTCACTGTTTATTGCAATAAATATTTAATAATTTTTCCTTAATGAGACTTCCCTCATGTTGTTCTTAATCGGGCCTCGGCAGACACGAGCCACAGTTTGTGGAATGAGAGCATGTTCTCAACCAACATATTGTAGCATATCAATTGTGGTCGATATTAGTCATGTTTAAATAACAAACACATTATTGAAAATATATTGCATATGTATTATGGCTCACACAGGAATGACTAACTAACACTGTAGTCTTACATAAAAACAATCTTCATACTGCACGTTCTAAATGAGTAAAACGTTGCCTTACAAATCTTTTCCCCCACTCCCAAAGGTAAATATTTCTTTAACAGGAGTTTTCATCAGTGTTTCCCAAAATGTCAATTTTTTACATTGGAAAGTAGGGGAAAGAATGTCCTCTGGGGAAAAACAAATACGTTTCCAAATATTTTTGGTTTTGTCCAAGCCTTTGTACCTCCAGCAGGGAGATGGTTCATTACCCAACTGGATGGTGCTTTGAGCAGTCAATATGTTGCCAAGGTAGTCTGTTCCATCATTAACTGCCCAGTGCTATACCTGTCCTCAGCCTGCTCCATGGAGCCCCTTGGTCTACAGTAGAACTATGAAGAGGTAGGCAGGGAGGTACCCCAGGAAAGGAGTGGCCATTGTTCCTCCAGTCGTCCCTTTGCAACTGGTTTATTGCATATACAAGGCCTGCTTGTCAGGGTAAGAAGCCTCCCAATTTTTTTAGTCTATGATGAACTCTAGTAAGACCTGCCTCTGTATTTTTATGCACAAATTAACATTTGGCATGAAGTATCCACCTAACAAGAACAACTTTCCACACACAGTCAAGAAATTCATTAGCGCAATCACCAGAATGGCTTGTCAACCTCATAAAATAATAACCAATAAGAATATTGATCCAGGGAGGGGCTGTGGCTCAGTGATAGAGCCACTGCTTGACTTGCAGAAGGTCCCAGGTTCAATCCCTGGCACCTCCAGTTAAAAGTATCAGGAAGAAGGTGATGTGAAGGACCTCAAGCTGAGATTCTGGAGAGCCACTGCCAGTCTGAGTAGACAACACTGATGTTGATGGACCCAGGGTCTGACTCCGTATAAGACAGCTTCATGTGTCCAATAGATGGAAACTGGGAAAATATTCTAAGTCAACAAACCCCTCAAGAATACCACATCCTCATATCTGAGGACAGATGCAAAGATCATGTTTAGCATCACTGCAGAATATGCAAACATGACATTTTAGAAGAGGATATAGATTTACAGAGCAATCCTAAACAGAGTTACTCCCATCAAAATCCATTAAAGACAGTAGGGTTAGATAGGTACAATTCACCCGAGGATTGTTGTGTTAGTGATCTTATCTCCTTCCTTGATAAACCAACCATTTCTTAGGGGGCTCATATTCAACTCCACACCTCCCTGGCTGGTCCTTGGGCTGACTTCTACAATCCCTTTAAACTTTAAATGGACTGCATAAGCCTGCTCAACAAACAGCTGAGAGTTGGGGGCTGTTTTCAGATCTACCCCAAATCCCCAAAATATATTCAAGATTTTCTTGGGATTTTTTCCATTTTCCCAAGAAAAACTGTATACATTTGGGAAGTTGAAAGAAACCCCAAAAGTACCTTATCAGTATTTTTTGAGTATATTTTCAGCTTAGGTAAATCTGAATGCATAACCCTAATTAAAACTTTGTTGGTATTAAAGGTGCTGCTCAAACTTTGTTGCGCGACTTCAGACCAACATGGCTACCTACTTGAATCTATGGACACAAATGCTTTAGGAAAACTGTACCCAGCCAGTGGAGATCAAGTAGACATACAAGGAAAAGAAAAGGGAACACTAAATTGCCAAATAGATGGTGGAACTGAAACTACTGCAAATGATTTTTATGTGTTTCTGATTTAAAGCCAAATTTGCAAAGCCTTTACTTGGAAGGTGTTAATCCAGTGCCCATACCTATGGGATCAGGCTTCTACAAAGAAAAGTTATCTGATGAACCACCACCAGACAACAATAACTACAGACCTGCCATAGGCAAGCTTCTATGCCAGTTTGGTGTAGTAGTTAAGCGCGCGGACTCTAATCTGGGAGAACTGGGTTTGATTCCCCACTCCTCCACTTGCATCAGCTGGATGACCTTGGGCAAGCCATAGTTCTGGAAGAGCTGTTCTGTCAGAGCTCTCTCAGCCTCACCTACCTCACAGGGTGTCTGCTGTGGGGAGGGGAAGGGAAAGGAGTTTGTAAGCCCCTCTGAGACTCCTTTGGGTAGTGAAGGGCGGGGTATAAATCCATTCTCTTCTTCTTATAAATCCAATCTCCTCTTCTCTTCTTCTATACTTAGCAATTGCAACAAGACCTGACATTGCAAAATGTGGAAGTATGTTATCCAGAAGAGTTTCCACACCCACCCAAGAAGATTGGACTGCTTTTAAAAGGGTGATGCGACACGTAAAAGGTTCTGCACACTTTAAACTGAGACTGACAGCAATTAATAACCCCACACTGTGAAGAAGAAGAGGTGAAGGAGGAGGAGGAGATTGGATTTATACCTTGCCCTTCACTACTGGAAGGAGTCTCAGAGTGGCTTAAAATCCCTTTCCCTTCCCCTCCCCACAACAGACACCCTGTGAGGTATGTAGGGCTGAGAGAGCTCTTTTGAGAATTGCCCTTGAGAGAACAGCTCTGAAAGAATTTATGACTGACCCAAGGTCATGCCAGCAGCTGCAAATTGAGGAGGTGGGAATCAAACCCAGTTCCCCCAGATAAGAGTCTGTGCACCTAACCACTACACCAAACTGGCTCTCTCCTGATGCAGACTGGACTGGAGAAAAATCAGGCCAAAGATCCACCAGAGGTTTTTTATTTTTCTGAGGAGGGGGTGCTATAAGTTGGGCAAGTCATAAACAAGAAATCATTGCCCACTCTTCAACTGAAGCAGACTCTGTATCCGCTTCCAAAACTTGCAGAGAATTAAAGTTCCTTATAATGTTACTGGAGGATTTTGTCAATAAGGAACCTTTGCCAGTTCAAATGTCAGAGGATAACCAGAGTTATACAGGCCTCTCTCTTTCAGAAAGGAACAGTGCGCAGAGAAAGTACATTGGAATCAGGAACCAGTACAGAAAGGTCCTGCAGGAACAGGGAGTTGTGAAGCTACAGTACTGTCCCACTGAGAACATCACCAATTTACCAATCCGCTACCAGAGGACGAATACCAAGTCCTGCGGGACAACCTCAACCTCATGTGTTTATAGGTGTTAGCTTCTTGAATGGGATGCTTTTCTTTGTCATAATGTGGGAGCTGCCCTCTGACCCCTCCTCTCTCACACTCGTTTTGTCCTCTCCCACTTCACATGGCCTTCCATGGGGACAGGGTCAAGAGCAGGCTGAAGGGCAGCTCCACATAGAAAGAGTTACAATAATCCAGCCTGGAAGTGACCACTGCATGAGTCACTGTTGCTAGGTCATGGGGGCTAAGATATGGGACCAACTGCCTGATCTGCCTCTGGTGGAAAAAGGCAGACCCAGCAGTGGCAGTGACCTGGGCCTCCATAGTCAGTGAGGCATCCAGGACTACCCCCTTGATGTCAGCTCCAGTGGTGCTCCATCAAAGGTTGGAAGCCTGATTCCCAATCCCAGTTCCCCACAACCCAAGTGTAGGACCTCCATCTTTGATGGGTTCAGTTTCAGTTTGCAGTGTTGCAGCCATCCAGCCACTGCTTGTAATGCCTTGTCCAGGTTTTCTGTGGCAGAGTTCAGGTGGCCATTCGTCAGTAGATAGAGCTGGGTGTCATCTGTATATTGGTGACAACCCAGCCCATACCTCTGGATAATCTGGACAAGGGGGGGACATATAAATATTAAATAACATTAGGGAAAGAATCGCTCCCTGCAGCACACTACATTCTATTGGGTGTCCTGGAGATAATTCTCCCCCAAGCACAACCCTCTGTCCCTGACCTTGGAGAAAGGAGGTCATCCATTGCAAGGCAAGCCCCTGTATCCCCACATCAGTGAGGTGGAGGGTCAACACATCATGATCAACTGTACTGAACACCATTGACAGATTGAGGAGTATCAGCAGCACCGATCTGCCTCAATCCAGATATCTCCGGATGTCATCCACCAAAGTGACCAACACTGTCTCTGTCCTGTGGGCAGGGCAAAAGCCAGACTGGAAGGGATCCAGGATACTAGCATCCTACAAGAAAGCCTGGAGCTGTGTCACCTCCACCCTCTCAACCATCTTAACCAGGAACGGCAAATTGGACACTAGGTGGTAGTTGGTGAGGACCATAGGGTCCAAGGGAGGTTTTTTAAGGAGATGGTGGACCACTGCCTCCTTCAAACCCTCCAGAAATGTCCCTGTTGATAGGGATAGGTTGATAATCTCCCTCAGAGGGACCTGTACCTCATTGCTGAAGGCTTTAGCCAGCCACAATGGGCAGGGCTCGAGAGAGCATGTGGTGGGTTTTACATCTGCCAGGATCTTGTCAACTTCATCCTGGGAGAGGAGACTGAAGTGGTCCAAGACTGGATCAGAAGATGGACAAGGGGCTACCAGTTCTCTTATTGTATCAAGTGTGGCTGGCTAAGGTCATGGCGGAGCAGGAAGACTTTATCTGCAAAATGGCTCACAAATACCTCACAGCCAATGTCCAGTTCCCTAACAATTGGCATGCCCTGAGGCGAAGCAGTTAGAGACTGAATTATTAGAAATAATTGGGCCAGGTGAGAGCTTGCAGATGCAATGGAGGCCGCATAGAAATCCTTCTTTGTGGACTTCGTTGCAATCTCATAGTGCTCTTTAGAATAGGCTTCTTTCCTTTTGACTGCAATCTGAATGCAAATTAGATCTACTTGAATAAAAGAACTTTTTTTGCAATAGATTTCTGGGAAATTTATTTACTGTACTTAGTATCACACTTCTATGACTGGACAAAATTCTGCAATATTAACCAAATATCCCAGTAATTTTGTATTTCCATTCTGCAAATTCTGCATTACATTCCACATTCTCCTGTGCAAAAAACCTTCAATTTTACTAGGGAGGAGTCGCATATGAAATCGTGCTCTTGCCATGTTCCTCAGTGACAGATGATCTAAACTGCTGGAGAATTCCTGAGGCTTCTTTCTTGAGTCCCTAGGACTAATGTGACTGCTTGTACAGAGGTTGAAATGGAAAACATTGTCATACACATTAAAAAAAAAACAGATGCCGGAATATGAAAAGATATTGGGAATAATTATAGTCAATGTGAGGCTGAAAAAGGAGTAGAAAAAGGCTGCCAAGGTGCTGGGGCATCTCTGTGTGCATTAAGACAGGATTCAATGGTGCCTGTCATGGTCTTCATGTTCCAGATATGTTTCTAAATATTTGTAAGGATTTGTATGACATGATAGGATGTGATTATAAGGGGCCAAAGACATTCCATGATAATGATACCCAGGAAGAATGGAATGCTATTCCAGAAGCGAAGGAAGGGACTGGAGGAATTGCTGGTAAGATTTACTGCAGTGTCATGGGGCACATCTATGGGGTGACAGATAGAGGCAATTAGACCTAATACAAAGGCTACTGGAAAAAATAAGAGACTCTCTAGAAGGTGTTCTTGATTAAGATTGTCTTCATCCACAGGAAGAGGGGATGCTGTGATGGACTGCACTTCTAAAAGCTGTACAAACAGAGTAAAGGACTATGAAGGGTTAATTCTTTACAGAAACAGAGAGCCTTGAGTAAAAGGCTGCTCCAAGCAATCTGATTGGATACCATCAGCTGAGTAGAAAAAGAGCTGAGAGCTGCATGCTGCATGATGCGGAGAGAGTCAGTCAGATTTCTATCTTGACTGAGTTGAGCACTGACAATGATTTCAGCCCTAGATGAGAAGAGTCGAGTACTGACAGTTTTGAAATTCAGCCCTGGCTGAGAGCAATTTAACACAGACAGGAGATCTGGGGAAAGTTGGCAACGAAGTTTGGGAAATAGGTGAAGACTCCCATTTGGGCCAAGTAAAGGGGATAGATCTTGAGAGAGAAGAAAACTCCCTACCCAGTCAAACAGGGAGTTGGCTCTGAAGAGTGCAGAGAACCCTAGTCAGGGTGGCTAGAAATGACCTTTAGAGACCTTAAGAGTCAATTAAAAACTCAAGATGAGTAGTGGTATTTCAAGAGAAGGGGGTATTGGAAAGAGTGTACCAGCCTTCTGGAAACCAGAAGAGTTAGAGAATACTCAAAAAAGTCTACTGGAATGTTTTGGGGGAAACCCTGGAACAAAATCCTATCAACATAAAGATTTATGTCACTGAGAAAAGCTTAAGAAACTCTTACTAGCCTGAAACATAAGAACTAAAGTTGGTGCATGTACTGATTTAACCTCAGAAAATTTCAAGCCCTGATTTTACCTGACCTTTCTCCTCAATTTTGAATAAAATCTTTTGTTATTTTTGAACTTCAAAATGCCTCAAGTGACATTTAAGTTGTGATCTGTGCCTGACAGATTGGTTGTAAGTGTAATGTTTGCTTTAAAACCTGTATCTGTGTTAAGTGTTCAGAGTTGGTATTTACATTTTTTATTTTTGTCTTGCTGAAAAATAGATATAATCTTAAGAGCTTGAAGGTTACTGCTCTGTATATGCTAAAATAATGATTGGAACTTTACTAAATCTTTCATGGCTTTTTGCCTTCTGTTTTAGAACTTCAATTAAAAATTAAATATTTTTATATTTATATATTTCCTGAGGAAAAATTCCATTTGAAATATTGGAAATAATCTGGAAACAATGTTGAATAGAATTTTTCTTATGATATTGTACATTGTATTCTTTTCAAACAGACATTGTTTACTGTATAAAAGATGCATTTCAAAAAGGTATTACTCATTGCATATACAAGTTGTCTGACTACTGATACTTTGGGGTCTGATGTTCATGGTTGTTTCCTGATTTGGTTTGCTAGTTTGCTAGTTATTTATTTATTTATAAAATACACCAGAGCAATCAAGAGACATTATTTTCAACCTCATTAAATAATAACCAATAAGAATATTGATTCAGGGAAGGGCTGTGACTCGCTGGTAGAGCCACTGCTTGGCATGCAGAAGGTCCCAGGTTCAATCCCTGGAACTACCAGTTAAAAGGATTAGGAAGCTGCTGATGTGAAAGACCTCAGCCTGAGAGTCTGGAGAGCCACTGCCAGTCTGAGTAGACAACACTGATGTTGATGGACCCAGGGTCTGACTCCATATAAGACAGTTTCATGTGTCAATAGATGGAAACTGGGAAAATATTCTAAGTCAACAAACCCCTCAAGAATACCATATCCTCATATCTGAGGACAGATGCAAAGATAATATTTAGCATCGCTGCAGAATATGCAAACATGACATTTTAGAAGAGGATATAGATTTACAGAGCAATCCTAAACAGAGTTACTCCCATTAAAATCCATTAAAGACAGTGGGATTAGACAGGTAGAACTCACTTCAGGATTATTGTGTTAATAATAAAATCCTTCCTTGTACCATTTGCATTTCAATATGATCAACACTTGAAAATAGCTCCGGCCTCTCCAGATGTTTTTTTCCTGTTCCTAAACAGAAGGCTAAAGTGTTGTTCTCTGTGGTGTTAGTATCACTGAAAGGGCAGCATTGGAAACAGCCTGAACATCAGCACAGAAGACGCACTTTCCTTTGGTGCTCAGAAAGATGGCTACCTTATTAACAATAGTCTGCTTTCCATTTCTGGTTATGGAAACCCTCATTGGAATAGTGGCAAATGGATCTATTGTCCTCATTAATTTCATTGACTGGTTCAGAAAGAGGAAACTGTCCCCGACGGACCTCATCCTGATCTGCCTTGGCGTATCCAGACTTTTGCTGCAGGCAGAAATGGTTTTGAATATAACTCTACTAAATTTGCTTAGCAATACACGGAGCAACCTACTGCTCACGCTGACCGGTGTATGGATATTTACGGAAACTGTGAACCTTTGGTTTGCTGGCTGCCTCAGTGTTTTCTACTTAGCAAAGATCGCCATTTTCTCTCACCCTCTTTTTCTCCAAGTCAAGCGACGATTGCCTGGGCTGGTGCCCTGGATGCTTCTGGGCTCAGTGATCGCCTCAGTTGTCAGGACTCTTATTGTTACCACAAACTTGTCTCCCTGCAATCCCTACGAATCACTTTCAAGCAACAGGACCAATGCAGAAATGCACGTGCCGCACATGTGTTCACCTATGATTGCTCTAACTGCTGTCTTCGATGTTATTCCCTTGATGGCATTTCTGTTATCATCCATCTTTTTAATAAGTTCTCTGTGGAAGCACATGAGAAGAGTTCGAGGCAATGGAACCGGCCCCAGGGATCCCAACACACAAGCGCACTGGAGTGCCATCAAAGCTCTGGCTTCCTTTGCCGTTCTGTACCTGATCAGTTTTGCTGCGGTCACTTCACAAATAATTCTGGTCTGGAATGGCCAACACACTTGGGCAATCCTGCTCTTTAATGTGAGTGCTGTGTATCCCTTTGGACATGCCATTATCCTGATATTAATTAGTCCCAAACTGAAACAGACATGGGTCAGGATATTACATCACTTCAAATGCTGTCTGAGTGAATTACCATCTTAAAACCTACCAAACTATCACAGGGAGAGGACATGCTCTTCTGCGAGAAGGATCCTGAACTACTCTTGGGGAATGATCCCTTGAGAAATTCTCTGCGCAAGCTCCATTGAGTTGTGTCAGTGGATCTCCTCATGAGCAAATAATTGTGGTCACTGGCAGAAATTAGGTTTTTTAAATCTGAAGTTAGCTGGAGTAGGTCTGAATTATTTCATATTAATATAGTTAGCACATGTACCTTTCTTCTTCCCTCCTTCATCTTATCTTCACAGCAACCCTGTGAAGTGGATTAGAGGCTGACTGATCCAAGATCTTCCCACCAGTTTCATGGCAAGCAGGGATTTGAAACTTGCCTCTGTGTGCCCAGTGCCTCCGCTGAAGTTCTGCTTATATGTAAATAAAGTAATGTTAAAAAGGCAACCAAAGGCTCTAGTTCTCTTTGATTCAAAGGAAATGGAGGGTTTTTTTTCCAGTTGTTTGTGGACTCATTTCTGCCCCAATAGGACAGAAAGGCAGCATACAAATGTTTTAAACAAACTAGCAAAAAATGAGATGAGAGAGAGAGCAATGTTCTGGGACTTTGATGAAGTCAAAATGTACAACAATCTAGGCATGCTACTTTGGTCACACTGGGTTGAGTGAGTTTTCCAGAACTCTGCATACCTTATCTCCTGCCTTGATAAACCAACGATTGTCTCAGGTGGGTCTGATTCAGTCATGCTTAATTAACAGTCAGAGCCTCTTGTTCCTTTTGCCAGCCCATCTCTATTTCTGCCTAGAAGTTTTGTAAAACATCACAGCGCATTCTGGCTTTGCCAAAGGTAAATTTGGCCTGTCACTAGCCAAAATCATATGAAATGATGCCAACAAAGCAGGGGCATACTGGTGTAAACTTTCTGGAAAGCTTAAACTCATGCCAAAAAAGAGTGGGGGGGATGGAAAATTTTTTGGGGAAACTCAAACTTGAAATCCATGCAATCTTTGCTTTCTTATCAACCATCAGGAGGTCCAGCAGTGGAGCCAGGACACTAGAAGCCCTCCCACTGCTGCCCCCCCCAGCACCAAGAATGGAGTGCATCACCTGCCCCAGACTGAGAGTTCCTATCTATACCTTGTGGCTAATAGCCACTGATAGACTTCTGCTCCATATGTTCATCTAATTCCCTCTTGAAACTGTCCATGCTTGTAGCTGCCACCACCTCCTGTGGCAGTGAATTCCATGAGTTAATCACTCTTTGGGTGAAGAAGTACTGCCTTTTATCTGTTCTAACCCGACTGCTCAGCAATTTCATGGAGTGCCCAGGAGTTCTTGTATTGTGAGAAAGGGAGAAAAGTACTTCTTTCACAACCTGCTCTATCCCATGCATAATCTTATAAACCTCAATCATGTCACCCCTCAGCCGTCATTTCTCCAAGCTAAAGAGCCCCAAGCATTTTAACCTTTCTTCACAGGGAAAGTATTCCAACCCTTTTATCATTCTAGCTGCCCTTCTCTGCACTGCTTCCAATGCTATAATATCCTTTTTGAGGTGTGGCGACCATAACTGTACACAGTATTCCAAATGAGGTCGCATCAATGATTTATTCAGGGGCATTATGATACTGGCTGATTTGTTTTCAATTCCCTTCCTAATAATCTCCAGCATAGCGTTGGCCTTCTTTATTGCAGTTACACACTGTCTAGACATTTTCATTTTATATGTATATATATATGTAACATATAAAATACAGCTATGGGAAAATGAGGAGTTCAGTTATTAACGATTTCTGGGTTTTGCATTATGGTGAATCCTTTTTTTCCCTGTGCACATGAAAGACAAGCAGTGCGAAATATGTTATGACAAAAATCTCACAGCCAGAATTGTGCCCTGGAATCCTCCTGTTTTACAGTGAATCAATCAAAAAGCTGTGCAGAAAATCTTTGCTGATGGCTACAGTCCACTTACAATTCATTGTAATATAACTGGAATGCAACCAAATTTTGTAGTGGTGAATATAGCTATATGAAAATTAGAGAGTGGAATTGAGGCAATCTATAGAAGAAACTCAGCCTACGCGAGAAAAAATAGAAAACCTAGGGAAGTGCATATTAAGTTCTATAGAAGAGAACGGAAGGATAGGATTTTAAGAGGAGCAAATGAAAAGAGAGTAACCATACAAGGAGAAGAAATAATACTACTAAAGGAAGTACCATGGAGAGTGAGGGAAAGAAGGATGTCTTATACAACACTAACGAATCTTCTGAAAAGTAATGGGATTATGTTTAGATGGTTAATACCAGAGGGAATACTCTTCACATTTAATGGTCAAAGACATAGAATAGATTCAGTACACAAAGCAGAATATTTTTTAGATAAATTTGGGGAAGATTTAAGTTACCAAAAAGAAGAAATAAAAAAGGAAGAAGGGGAGAAGGAAGAGGAAATGGAAGAGGAAGAAGTGGAAGAAGAAAACATTGAACAAGAAATAAGTAAAGGAAAGGGGAACGCCCCCAAAAGGAATAAAACTAAATTGAATAAAGCAACTTACCAAATATTGACTAGATTTAAGCACAAAAATAGGGGGACGGGACATGAAGTAAAAAAGATGGTTTGTAGTGGTAAAAAATATAAGATTATATCGATAAACATAAATGGTTTAAATAGCCCTCAGAAAAGGAGAAAGACTTTTCACCAACTGCAAAAAATAAAAGCAGATATTGTATGCTTACAGGAAACTCACATCAAGGGTAAAGATGTGAAATATTTAGAATGGAAAAAGTTAGGTAAAGAGTTTTTGGCATCAGCAGATGAAAAAAAAGAGGGGTAGTGATATATGTGAAAGAAGTGTTAAATCCACAGCACATATATAGTTCAGACGATGGCAGGATAGTGGCAATACAAATTGTAAGGAATGGGGGAAAGATGTGAATAGTTAATATCTATGCACCTAATCAAAATCAAAAAGATTTTTTCCAAGAATTGCAAACGGTTTTAAATTCAATGGAGGTAAACAAAGTCTGTATTATAGGAGATTATAACTCAGTTCTAGAACCGGCAATGGATAGAAAAAAAGGTAGGAAAGGATGGAAAAAGGGAAATGTAATACCAAATAGTTTTATGCAAGTAGTAGAGGAGTATAATTTAATTGATGCATGGAGAGTTAGAAACCTACAGAAAAGAGATTGTACCTATTATTCTGCACGACATAGCACATGGTCAAGGACTGACATGATATGGATATCTACCAATATGGTAAGAGAAATGAACGAATGTGAAATACTGCCGAATACTTTTGCGGATCACAATCCCATCTTACTTACATTAAAAGACGGGCGTAAGAAAAATAGATGCTTTATGAATATAAGATTACTTAGAGATTTGAAATTTGTACAAAAATGTAAAAAAGAGATTGTAGAGTTTTTCCAGATAAACAAGAATTTTGAGATTGCGACGGAAATAATATGGGATATGTTTAAAGTATATATAAGAGGTTGTTTTGTTAGTCAAAGTGCGTGGAAAACTAAACAATCGAAAAAGGAATATGAGCAAATAGTCAAATTAGAGCACAGGAAAATATCATGAAGATGGAATCAGATATAAAGACAGCCCAAGTTAATTTAAAGCTTCTCCACCATAAAATGAATTTAATATTGAATTATGAAATAGGGGAAAAAATGAGTTTACGAAAAAATATTATTTTGAAAATGTAAATAAATCAAATAGGTGGCTAGCGTATAAAGTAAGAAAAGAGAGAGAACGAATGATAATTAAATTGAAAAATGATAAAAAATGAAGAGAAATTTAATTTGCAAGATTTAAAGGAAATAGTGGAAATTTTTTATAAAAATCTCTATCAAAAAGACAAGCAAGATGAGGATCTAATTATGAACTACTTGAAGGCAAATGGTAAGGAATTTAATGAACAACAAAGAAAAATTTTAAGTGACCCTATATCAATGTGTGAGATTTCTGAAATAATCAGAAGCCAGAAAAGGGGGAAAGCACCAGGCCTGGACAGCATCCCTGCAGAATTCTACCAAATATTTGAAGAGCAGATATGCATTCCATTTAAGGAGTTAGTTCAGAGAGTAGGACAACTGGAAAAGAGCCCTGAGTCATGGAACCATGCAATAATTACATTGATTCCCAAACCTAATTCTGATCAAAGTGATATTAAGAATTACAGACCTATATCTTTGCTAAATGCCGATTACAAAATATTTGCTGGTATTTTGGCTAACAGATTAAAGAAAGTACTATCCCAAGTGATATATCAAGATCAGATGGAGTTCTTACCTAAGAGATAAATGAAAAACAACTTGAGAATAATTATAGATGTGTTAGAATATTATGAGGAACATCCAGATAAAGAACTTCTGCTAATGTTTCTTGACGCTGAAAAGGCGTTTGACAATTTATCATGGAAATTTGTACTGCAAAAGCTATTTAATATGGAGTGTGGTCAATACTTTCTTACTATGGTCAAGGCCATTTATAAAATACAATATGCAAAAGTAATAGTAAATGGAGATGTAACGAATAATATAGAAATTAAGAAGGGTACTAGACAAGGCTGCCTGATGTCGCCATTACTGTTTATTTTTGCATTAGAATCCCTTAATGACTCAATAAGAGAGAGTACACAAATACAGGGCTTAAAAGTAAAAAGGGAAGAATATAAGTTATTGGTGTTTGCTGATGACTTGGTATTTATTTTGGAGAAACCAGAAACTTCAATTATGCATTTGTTGGATACCATTAAAGAGTATGGGCAGGTGGCAGGGCTTAAGATAAACTACAAAAAATCTAAAATCTTAGCTAAAAATTGTTTACCAAGGACGTTACAAGTAATACAAGAACTAACCCCAATGCAATTAGTTAAGAAAATGAAATATTTGGGAATCAATTTAACGTATAAATGCAGCTCTCTAATAGAAGACAACTATTATCAATTATTGGAAGAAATTAAAACAGATCTGTTAAAATGGAAAAATATCCCTCTATCATTAATGGGTAGAATAGCATTGGTCAAAATGAATATTCTGCCAAGGTTCCTATTCTTGGCCCAAAGTATACTGGTCTTGAAAAAACAGAATTTTTTTGAAGATTTGAATAAAGTTACAAGGCAATTTCCACCCCCATCAAGCAGGGTTTAGGAAAGGTTTTGCCACCATTGACCATTGCCTTACTCTTCACCAGTTGGCCTATGCAAGCTTAAAAGGCCCCACAAAGTCTTTATATGTATCATTTGTGGAATTGGCCGCCGCGTTTGACTCCATTGATAGGAATAGACTATGGCAAAGACTGGCAGAACTGAATATTGATAAATGGTTGTTATTCCTGTTACGTGAGCTGCACACAGATATTAGTGCCCAAATTAGAGTTGGAATGTCAGGGTCCCTAACTAACAAAATCCCAATTCATAAAGGAGTGAAGCAGGGGTGTGTGTTGGCCCCTCTATTGTTTAACTTATATATAAACAATATTGTTGACAGGTTATCAGGCCCACAATTCTTTCCACTCACCCTTGGGAAGCATAAAATTTCAATTTTACTTTATGCAGACGACATGGCCCTAATATCACTTACAAAAATCGGGATGAGAAGATTATTGCAGCAACTAGGTTTATACTGTAAGGAAGAGGCCCTTAATATTAACTTTGAAAAAACCAAAGTGTTGGTCTTTAGAAAAAGGGCTCAAATATCCTCCTGGAGCATACTTGGCAATTCAATAAATCAGAGTAGTACCTTTAAGTATTTAGGGATTACGTTTAGAGAGAATCTGAACTGGAATGCTCACATTGCCACAGTAAAAACTTCTGTGACAAGGATTGTGGGTTCCATTCTGAGGTTTTATTATACCAAGGGAGGTTTTCTTATTGATCCTGTTATAAAATTATTTAAAAGTAAGGTCATACCCCACCTTTTGTATGGTGCTGAGGTTTGGGGATGGAAAAAGGATTTACTCACTAGCATTGAAACAATTCAAAACCAGTTTTTAAGGCGCATCCTGGCTCTTCCCAAGGGAACATCAGTTGCTCTGATGAGAGCAGAAACTGGTCTGCCTTCCTTAAGGGTGCGGGTGCATCTTGCGGTTCTAAAATCTTGGAAGAAAATCAGAGTTGCTGGCACCGACTCTTTTAGCCAACTAGCCTTTAATTCAATGCTATCTTTAGACTTAGATCGTGCCTGTTTTCTTACTAATTTACTATTAAGATATTCCATTCCTGACAACCTTCTTAGTTCTTCAACAAACAATTCAGAACTTAGAGAATGGGTATTTAAGCAGGATGCTCTGTTAGACAGACAGTTAATTTTAAAATCACAGTCTGCTACCTGGTTCAAATCATTTAAGAATGACCATTTTAGATCACTCTACCTGGTTAATATAGATAATCATAACTTCAGAGCAGCTTTTACATCTTTGCGTTTTGAATCTATGCCAACGGCTGTATTAGCTGGCCACTATAGTAGAACACCCAAGGAACAGCGTTTATGTATTTGTGGTTCTTCTGTTATTGAGGATCTTCCCCATTATATTCTTGAATACTCTTTGTATACCCAACCTAGGTTAAAATTTCTCTCTGGTATTTTATCAGTTTTAAGCTTTTACTCAATCCCTGAGAAGACTGTATTTTTGTTAGCTGATTCTAATGCTGATATAGAATGGCTTTATTTGCCTTGGCTGCAAAGAAAATATGGGCCAATGCTGTTCTTACGGGAACTAGTTAACACTGATTTTAGTGGGTATGCTGTGATTCAATTAACTGTTCATAGCTTCGGTTTTATACCTTTTAAATATTTTAGACCTTTTAAATATTTTAGACTATACTCAATTTTATACAATTACTTATGTTTATAGTATTTCTCTCTGTTGTTATTTTGGGATTGTAATGGCCCATGGCTAAATACAATAAAACCTTCTCTCTCTCTTTACACCTTACAAGGCAATTTGTATGGCAGCAGAAAAGGGCAAGAATAAAATTGAAAGATTTACAGGATAGGAAGGGGGGAATGAATGCTCCTAGTTGGCTTCTATGTTATCAAGCGGCCGCCCTAGTTTGGATAAAAGAATGGCTTATGTTGGAGAATGTAAGGATGTTGGCGTTGGAAGGACATGATACACGGGATGGCACACGTATATTTGGTATGGTAAAGATAAAATTCATTCTAATTTTGAAAGACACTTTTTAAGGGGAGCATTGAATAAGATATGGAGCAATATAAAGGAGAAATTTTATAGGAAAACTCCAAGTTGGGTTTCCCCATTGGAAGCCTTCATCTCTCCAGCATTAATAACAATGAGTAAGAGAGAATGCTACCAAACATTGCTAAGTAGAAATAATAAATTAAAAACAGAAGAAAAGCTATCACGTGAAAATAAATTAACTTGGTGGGAACAGATAATGCTACCAGACAGGTTTAAAAAAGATATGTTAAGGAGTTTTGAAGATCAAAACAATGAGCTAGATAAGATTTGGTTGTCCTCAAATGATAAATTAATTCAGAAGTTGTATAGGTTCTTATTGGATGATTATGAACAGGATGAAACAATCAAACTGGTTATGATTACATGGATGAAGGACCTGGGTGAAAATATAGAGTTTGATCAATGGGGAAAAAATTGGAAATTGGTTAGATATATGAGAGCAGTTGCATATAATGTTTTATAGGTGGTATTGGTCCCCGGATAAATTAGCTAAATGTTATTCTGGTTATTCCAGCCAATGCTGGAAGTGTAAAGCTAATGTGGGGACCTTTTACCACATGTGGTGGAAATGTGGCAAGATACAAGGTTACTGGAGAATGGTGTATAAGACCATTCAAGAAATCTTGGGAAAAAATGTAACACTAAAACCTGAAATACATATGCTAAACATGATACCCAATGGATATAACCTACAGGAATCATATATATTGTCTTATATTTTATCCGCCGCTCGTTTGTTACTGGCAAAAAAATGGAAATTAGACGTAATACCCTCTAGAGGAGATTTAATATTTAAATTGTTAGAGTTAGCACAACTAGATGATTTTGAGTTTGAGGCTCCAAAATAAAAGTGAGAAGGTGCATAGCAAAAGGTGGTTAATGGTGTATAAGTGGATAGAAGAGTGTACAAATGTATAACTCTACTATATATGTAAGTTGTACAGTTGGTATGTAAGGTGTATATGAAAAACTGAAAATAAAAGTTAAAAAAAAGAATACCACATCCTCATATCTGAGGACAGATGCAAAGATAATATTTAGCATCACTGCAGAATATGCAAACAAGACATTTTAGAAGAGGATATAGATTTACAGAACAATCCTGAACAGAGTTACTCCCATCAAAATCTATTAAAGACAGTGGGATTAGATAGATAGAACTCACCTCAGGATTATTGTGTTAGTGATCAAGCCCTTCCTTGGTAACATTTGCATCTCAATGTGATCAAAACTTGGAAATAGCTCCAGCCTCTGTAAAAAAAAATTCTGTTCTTACACAGAAGGCTAAAGTGTTGTTCCCTTTGGTGTTGTTATCACTGAAAGGACAGCATCGGAAAAAATGTGAACATCAGTGCTCAGGAAGATGGCTACCTTATTAACAATAATCTGCTTTCTAATTCTGGCTATGGAACTCCTTGTTGGAATAGTGGCAAATGGATCTATTGTCCTTCATCTCGGCCGTAGTTTTGTGGAGACACAACACAATGTTCCATCTGTACCTTGTAGTTAATAGCCACTGATGGACCTCTACTCCATAAATTTATCTAATCCCCTCTTGAAGGGATCTATGCTTGTAGCCGCCACCACTTCCTGCGGCAGTGAATGCCATGTGTTAATTACTCTTTCGGTGAAGAAGTACTTCCTTTTATCTGTTCCAAACCTATTGCACATCAATTTCATTGAGTTCTTGTATTGTGAGAAAGGGTGAAAAGTACTCCTGTCTCTACCTTCTCTAGCCCATGTATAATTCTGTAAACCTCTGTCATGTCACCCCTCAGTCATTGTTTCTCCAAGCTAAAGAACCCTAACCTCTTTAACCTTCCTTCATAGGAAAAGTATTCCCTTCCCTTAATCATTTTAGTTACCTTTTTCTGCACCTTTTCCAATGCTAGGATATCTTTTTTGAGGTGTAATGACCAGAACTGTACACAGTATTCCATATGAGGCCACACCATAGATTTATATAGGGGCATTATGATTACTGGCTGATTTGTTTTCAATCCCCTTCCTAATAATCCTGACATAGCATTTGCCTTTTTTACTGCTGGAGCCTAAAAGAAATAGTTTAGGCCAAATCACCACACCCCACTGGACACAATCACATTGACTGGAGGCTAACCAATAAAGGAGGATGAGTGACTCAGCTGCTGGTTGATTAACAATAGATATCGCTGAAAGAGAGCTGCTCAGATAAGAGCT
Organism: Gekko gecko; assembly: GCA_029375565.1. NCBI lineage: Eukaryota > Metazoa > Chordata > Lepidosauria > Squamata > Gekkonidae > Gekko > Gekko gecko. Next base: position 64,006 of record JAPDNY010000115.1, on the reverse strand, counting down.
CTTCCCCTATCCAGACTGCCTTTCACTTCAAATACGATTAAAGGGGACTCCAGCTGAAGAGCCTCAGCAGTTACAGGAGGTTAATTTTGATTTGTCTAGGTTTATTATCAAGCCCACGCTTTGCAAGGTATCCAAAGCCTGGTCTTGGAGCAGTGCTCTAGATGGAGCTGTGAACAACTAGTCATTAAGATGACACCTGAAGACAGAAATGGGCAACCATTACTGACATATACTTGGGGATTCCCTGGGTACTGTGGTAAGCCCAAAGGGCAAAACTATCTGTTGAAAACAAATTGTACTGCAGGAGAAACATAAATAGTTCATATCGTTCAGAGAAATGGTGATCTGAAAACATGCATCCTTTAAGTCAACCACAGCAAATCAGAGATGTGGCTTTAGGAGAGAGAGAAGCTGGGATAAGGTAGTCACACAGAATTTAGGCACACTCAGGAACTTGTTCAGATCACTGAAGTCAAGTATAGGCCTCTTTCCATATCCTTCTTGTTAACCAAGAAATACCTAGAGTAAAATCCAGAAGAGATCATGTGTTTGGGAACAATCTCCATTGCACCTTTATATAACAGTTGCAAAATCTCAGATTATAAAGTGGGAGAAACAGGAACAGAACAATTAGGTAGTAAATGAGTTAAAGGAATGCACTTGAATGGTAGGTAATAACCAGGAGGAACAATGCGGAGGCAGTCAGTCTAAAGGCAAAGTGTGCATGAGGGGCACTGGAATCACTAGTCGTTGGAATGAATTACCATTGCCCATGGATTCCCTAGAGATGTGTGGCACCTGTTTACCACCCCGTTTGCCCTGATGTGTCCTGGAATGCTTCTGAGGGAGGTAATGTGGGCAGAAGGTAGTGGCCCATTCCACATCTAGCATTCACTCCTCTGTTTTACCAAACCCAGATCGGAACAGAAATTCCCCTCTACATTGCATACCACTTTCACTTTCTTTGATTGTCGGATTTTATGGTAGCCTCCACACTGAAGGCCGGTTTCACTTCCTTTGATCTCTCGGTTTTATGGTACTGTCTGCATAGATTTATGGCCATTTTATGGCCATTCAGTGAATGCCAGATGCAGAACGAGCCAGTAAGACTGCTGGGGCTGAAACCTAGCAGGCCTTTGAAATTGCTGTTGGGAGAGGTGTCTGGGGAAGTCCTTGTGTTTGACACTCCAGGCGGATGGAGCTGTAACACCAAGAGTCGTTGTTGAGTTTGTTTTTGTGGATTCTGTCCAACACATTCTCCGTCTGGGAACTAAAAAGACCTGCACCATCAAAAGGCACATCCTTCACTTTTGCTCTACAGTCATGTAGACTGGCCCAAAGCCAAGAGTGTCTCCGCAAAACTACGGCCGAGGCCATGCCTCTGCTCGCTGTGTCAACTACATAATGAAAGAGGGTTATCGGGATAGACACCCCCAGGGCTCTTTTTGTAGCAGGAACTCCTTTGCATGTTAGGCGACACACCCCTAATGTAGCCAATCCTCCAAGAGCTTACAGTAGCCCCTGTAAGAAGAGCTCAGTAAACTCTTGGAGGATTGGCTACTTTAGAGGTGTGTCGCCTAATATGCAAAGGAGTTCCTGCTACAAAAAGAGCCCTGGACACCCCAATCCCATAAAGTCAGATTATGAATAGCAGCACAGATGGCTATCAAATTAAAATTTATAACATTTGAAAACCCTGAAATCTTTAATAGCATGTTCTCATCCTACATAGTATAGCATATTAATTGTGGACAATTTTTCAGTCTATGATGAAATCTAGTAAACTCCGTCTTTATTTTTATGCACTAATTAACATTTTGAATTAAGTATCTAGCTAACAAGAACAACTTTCCACTCAAAGTCAAGAAATTCATTAGAGCAATCAACCTCATAAAATAAGAACCAGAAAGAATATTGATTCTGGAAGGGGCTGTGGCTCAGTGGTTGAGCACCTGCTTGGCATGTAGACGGTTCAGGTTCAATCCCTGGCACGTCCAGTTAAAAGGATTGGGAAGAATGTGATGTGGAAGACCTCAACCTGACATTCTGTGGAGCCACTGTCAGTCTGAGTAGACAGCACTGTCTTCAGCCTGGTCCACGGAGCCCCTTGATCTACAGTAGAACTGTGAAGAGGTGGGCAGGGAGGTACCCCAGGAAAAGAGTGGCCATTGTTCCTCCAGTCGTCCCTTTGCAACTGGTTTATTGCATATGCAAGGCCTGCTTGTCAGAAGCCTCCCAAATTTTTCAGTCTATGATGAACTCTAGTAAGACCTCCCTCTGTAGTTTTATGCACAAATTAACATTTGGCATGAAGTATCCACCTAACAAGAACAACTTTCCACACACAGTCAAGAAATTCACTAGAGCAATCACCAGAATGACTTGTCAACTTCATAAAATAATAACCAATAAGAATATTGATTCAAGGAGGGGCTATGGCTCAGTGCTTGGCTTGCAGAAGGTTCCAGGTTCAATTCCTGGCGCCTCCAGTTAAAAGTATCAGGAAGAAGGTGATGTGAAGGACCTCAAGCTGAGATTCTGGAGAGCCACCGCCAGTCTGAGTAGACAACACTAATGTTGATAGACCCAGGGTCTGACTCCATATAAGACAGCTTCATATGTCCAATAGATGGAACTGAGGAAATGTTCTAAGTCAACAAATCTCTCAAGAATAACACACCATCATATCTGAGAACAGATGCAAAGACTGTATGTAGCATCACTGCAGAATAGGCAAACATGACATTTTAGAAGAGGATATAGATTTACACAGCAATCCGGAGCAGAGCTTCTCCCATCAAAATCCATTAAAGACAGTGGGATTAGATAGGTAGAACTCACCTGAGGATTGTTGTGTTAGTGATCAAGCCCTTCCTGGTAATATTTGCATCTCAATGTGATCAATGCTTGAAAATAGCTCCAGCCTCTGTAGACTTTTTTTCTGTTCCTACACAGAAGGCTAAACTGTTGTTCTCTGTGGTACTTATATCACTGAAAGGACAGCATCGGGAAAAGTGTGAACATCACCGCAGAAGACGCACTTTCCTTTGGTGCTCAGGAAGATGGCTGCCTTATTAACAATAGTCAGCTTTATATTTCTGGTTATGGAAACCCTCATTGGAATGGTGGCAAATGGATCTATTGTCCTCATTAATTTCATTGACTGGTTCAGAAACAAGAAATTGTCCCCAGCGGGCCTGATCCTGATCTGTCTTGGCTTATCCAGACTTTTGCTGCAGGCAGAAATGATTCTGGGTATAACTCAATTTCTTTTGCTTCACAACACAGCGAGGAACGTAGTGTTCAAGCTGAATGGTGTATGGGTATTTACGAACACTGTGAGCTTTTGTTTTGCGGCCAGCCTCAGTGTTTTCTACTTAGCAAAGATTGCCATCTTCTCCCACCCTGTTTTTCTCCAATTCAAACAGCGATTCTCTGGGCTGGTGCCTTGGATGCTTCTGGGCTCAGTGATCTTCTCTGTACTCGTGACTATTATTTTTATCACAAGCTGGAGCTATGTCTTGTCTACCTGCAATCCGTACAAATTACTCTCAAGCAACAGGACCACTGCAGAAATGAACAAGCCAGATATGTGTAGGTATCTCGCTGCTCTAACTGCTTTCTTAGTTTTCATTCCCTTTATGGTATTTCTGTCATCATCCATCTTTTTGATAAGTTCTCTGTGGAAGCACATGAGAAGAGTTCAATGCAATGTAACTGGCACCAGGGATCTCAACACACAAGTGCACTTGAGTGCCATCAAAGCTCTGGCTTCCTTTGCAGTTCTGTTCCTGATCAATTATGCAGTGGACATTTCACATTCACTACTGGTCTGGGACGGCCAACACACGTGGACAACTGTGCTCTTTAATGTGAATGCTGTGTACCCCTCTGGACATGCCATTATCCTGATATTAATTAATCCCAAATTGAAACAGGCATGGGTCAGGATTATACATCACTTAAAATGCCATTTGAGGAAAGGATCGTCTTAAAAACCTACCTAATTAGCTTAGGGAGAGAACATTTTCTTCTGCAAGAAGGATCCGGAACTACTCTTGTGGAATGATCTATTGAGAAATTCTCTGTGCAAGGTCCACTGAGTTGTGCCAATGGATCTACTGATGAGTAGATGATTGTGGTCACGGGCAGAAATTCGATTTCTTAGCTGGAGTAGGTCTGGATTACTATAACACCTGTATCTTTCTTCAAACAAACTAAGGTGGTGCACATTGTTCTTCCCTCCTTCATCTTATCTTTACAACAACCCTGTGAGGTAGATCAGTGTCTTAATGGTCCAAGATCTTCCCACCAGCTTCCTGGCAAGCAGGGATCTGAGTCTTGCCTCTATATGCCCAGTGCTGGTATGCCTCCACTGAAGTTCTGCTTGTCTGAAAATAAAATAAATGTTAAAAAGACACCCAAAGCCTCTAATCACAAGCTGGAGCTATGTCTTGTCTACCTGCAATCCCTACAAATCACTTTCAAGCAACAGGACCAGTACAGAAATGAATATGTCACACATTGCAGGAATATCGCTGCTCTAACTGCTTTCTTCGATTTTATTCCTTTCATGGTATTTCTGTCATCGTCCATCTTTTTAATAAGTTCTCTGTGGAAGTTCTCTGTGGAAGCACATGAGAAGAGTCCAGTGCAATGGAACTGGCACCAGGGATCTCAACACACAAGTGCACTGAGTGCCATCACAGCTCTGGCTTCCTTTACAGTTCTGTACATCATGAGTCTTGCAGTGGACCCTTCACATTCAGTACTGGTCTGGGACGGGCAACACACTTGGACAACTGTGCTCTTTAGTGTGAGTGCTGTGTACCACTCCGGACATGCCATTACCCAGATATTAATTAATCCCAAATGGAAACAGGCATGGGTCAGGACGATACATCACTTAAAATGCCATTTGAGGAAAGTATCATCTTAAAACCTACCTTATCTTAGGGAGAGGACATTCTTTTCTGCAAGAAGGATCCTGAACTACACTTGGGGAATGATCCATTGAGAAATTCTCTGTGCAAGGTCCATTGAGTTGTGTCGGTGGATCGCCTCACAAGGAGATGATTGTGGTCACTGGCAGAAATTAGAATTTCTTAGCTGGAGTTGGACAGGATTATTTAATATTAATATAGTTAACACATATACCTTTCTTCAAAGGAACTAAGGTGGTGTACATTGTTCTTCCCTCCTTCATCTTATCTTCACAGCAACCCCATGAGGTAGCTTCAAGGCTGACTGATCCAAGGTCGCCCCACCAGTTTCGTGGCAAGAAGGGATTTGAATCTTGCCTCTGTATACCCAGTGCCGGTATGCCTCCACTGATGTTCTGCTTGTATGTAAATAAAGTAAATATTAAAAAGACACCCTTTAGCCTCTAGTTCTCTCTGATCCAAAGGAAATGTAGGGTTTTTTCGATTGTTTGTGGACTTGTTTCTGCCCTAATAGGACAGAAAGGCAGCATACGAACATTTTATACAATCCAGCAAACAAAAAATGAGAGGAGAGAGAGAGAGGACAATGTTTTGGGAACCACTAGGGATATTGTAAGAACATATATATTTGTCCACTTAGGAAATTAAAATGCCATTGATACCTCTATACCCAGCCATGGTCTAGAGAAATGAATTAAAGGCAGAAGGTTGGAAGGGTCCAAACAAGCTACTTGGGTACGTGGTCTGAAGATCCTCTGGAGAGATCCCAATGTCCTGGTCTTTATAAGCTTAGAATAATTTTGTAATTTAGCTTTAGAGTAGAATGGGTAGGTTGTCATTTATGGAGATAAAAATAGAACTGTATGTCCAATTCAATTGAATATCCACGTAATCATGTACAGAAGTTTTGTTGTTTCTCTTTCAATAAATTGCTGAAGTTGTTTCAATTAAAACTTTGGAGTTTGTTTTCTTTTATGAGTTTCTCACGAGACTCTGATTTCTTGATGTGGTCAAAATGTACAACAACAAGACAGGCCTGGTGCCTTGGTCACACTGGGCTGAGACATTTTTCCATGTCCCTATACCTTATTTCCTTCCTTGATAAACCAACCATTGTCTCAGGGGGCTCAGATTCAGTCATGTTGAGTGGACAGTCAGAGCCTCATATTCTTTTTGCCAGCCCATCTCTATTTTTGGCTAGAGATTTTGTAAAACCGTACAGAGCATTCTGGTTTTCGCAAAGGTAAGTTTGACCAGGCACTAGGCAAAATCATAGGAAACAATGTCAATAAAACAGAGGCATATGAGTGTTGGCAAACATTGTGGATTAAGGTGTAAAATATATCTCAAAATCTTAAACCCATGCCAAAAAAGAGTAGGGAAAATGGAAATTGGTGGAAGGGGGACCAAACAAACTTGAAATCCATGCAATGTTTGCTTGCTCATCAACGTTAAATTATTTTACAGCATTAACAATGTAAGATGTATTTGATGTCTGGTTATGTTATGTAATATTGATGAAAAGGAGTATGAATGAATATGAATGTTAAACATCAATACAAAAAAAAATAAGATGTGTCTATACATAGTGCTGCACTCAATCTGCCAGCAAATTTGGAAAACACAACAGTGGCCACAGGATTGGAAAAGATCAGTATACATTCCAAGCCCAAAGGCCCCGGTCCCGGCCACATGTGCCAGAAAACGTGGGGGGGAGGCGTAGCTATTTGCGCTGCCACATTTTGATTCACCATTAGGTGATTAGACACGATGGCAGCACACCAGGGTTTCCTCCATTGGCACAGGGGAATAGCCATGTGCTGGTGCAATCACACCGCGGGAGTCCGTATGCAGCCCATTGCAAACCATTTGCCAGTAGGTTGTTTCAGGTACCTTTTAAATACGCATCTTCGGTGGCATGCCATGGGTTGGCTATGGATGAGCTACACCTCCCAGATGTTCCAGTGTGATTGCACACAGAAAATCCACCTGACTATCGTGCCTTCCATGGGGCAAATGCTCCATGTGACTGGGGCCAAAGAAGGGCAATGCCAAGGAATGTTCAAACTGTTGCACAATTGCACTCATTTCACATGCCAGCAATACGTGGATAGAGGCTTCAGCAGTATGTGGATAGAGAACTGCCAGAAGTACAAGCTGGGTTTCCAAGAGGTAGAGGAACTAGAGATCAAATTGCCAACATTTGCTGGATTATGGAGAAAGCAAGGGAGTACCAGAAAAAGATCTACTTCTGCTTCATTGACTACGCTAAAGCCTTTGATTGTATGGATCACAACGAACTATGGCAAGTCCTTAAAGAGATGGGAGTACCAGACCACCTCACATGTCTCTTGAGAAATATCCCCAGATTCAAGATCAGATTAAAAAACAGGAAGAAAAGATGAAACAAGATCCATCAACTGAACAGATAAAAGCTAAGGTAAAACTTTTACAACAATCAAATGAATTGCTTATTAACACAGGAAATAGCAAAAAAAATGTATGGCAAACAAAATTATTTTGAAAATTCAAATAAACCAACCAGATGGTTAGCTTACAAACTACACAAGGAAAAGGAAAAAAAGGCATATAAAGATTCTTAGAGATGACTTGGGAGATGAGAGAAATACACTCAAAGACTTGAAAAAAATGTTGAATCATTTTGTGATAAGCTACATTTGAAAAGAGAAACAATACATGAGCAAATAAAAAAATACTTGGAAACCCATAAAATTTAAAAATTCACAGAAGATCAAAGGAAAATATTAAATGATCCAGTATCCTTTGCTGAAGTGACAGAAGCACTGAAAAAACAAAAAAAAGGTGAAAACTCCTGTGGAACTGAGGGATATGGTGTTAGGCTTCCTGTGGAAGCTCACAGGAAGCCCATTCATTTGAAGATCAATTGATACTGCCACTAAAAACTGTTATTCAAAATATAACAACTGAAGGGAAAATCCCAGAGTCTTGGAATGAAGCCTTGATAACACTGATACATAAGCAAAACTCAGATGAGAAAGAAAGTAAGAATTATAGACCAATTTCCTTGTTAGATGTGGACTATAAAATTTATGCATCTATTTTAGCTGTAAGAGTGAAGAGTTCTTTCTCAAACTATTTATAGAGATCAGGCAGGCTTTCTTCCCAAAGGACATCTCAGAAATAATGTAAGAATGATATTGAATGTAATAGAATATTTTGAAGCACATCCAGAAAAACAAATGGCTTTAATTTTTTTAGTTTTCAATCATGGTAAGCTCTCTTTCTGGCCTCTCTGTGTGGAGACACCACTTGCATTTTTATGTCAAGTTCAACATTCTATTTTCAAGTGTTCAGTTAATTAACTAATTAGAGCAACTTTCATGACAAAGTCACAATCAATCAATACAGAGGCCTTTCAGATTCATGGAAATAATAATAATAGCAGATGGAATTTGGCAAAACATTTGTTTTAAGCCAACACAGGCCACAAGGACACTGCATCATCATTTCTGAAGATGGAGGCAAAAACTGCATTTAACATCCCTGTAGAATACACAAATCTGACATATTAGAACAAGAGACAAATTTGGTAGCAAAATCCTTTCCATTAATATTTGCATCTCAGCAGGGCCGCCACTGGAAATGAACACCAGCCTCTCCAGATATTTTTGTACATAAATAGAAGGCCAAAGTGTTGTGCTGTGTGGTACTGACAAGACAGCACTGGGAAAAGCGTGGACATCGCAGCAGAAGTACCACTATTTCTTTCACATTCAGAAAGATGTCCACCTTACTGTCAATTGGCTTGGCACTTCTGGTTTTGGAAACCCTCATCGGCATGGTGGCAAATGGATTTATCGTCCTCTTCATTTGCATTGACTGGGTCAGACGCAGGAAACTGTCCCAAACTGACTTGATCTTGTGCTGTCTTGGTCTGACGAGATTTATATGGCAGGTGACAGTGTTCCTGTCCGTAATTATGACTTCCTTTTTCAAGTGCACCCTTGTGCAGCTTAATGTATGGTCAATGTTTGGTGTAATATGGGTATTTACGAACACCGTGCACCTTTGGTTTGCTGCCTGGCTCAGTGTGTTGTACTTTGTCAAGTTCGCCATCTTCTCCCACCCCGTTTTCCTTCAAGTGAAGCAAAGGTTCTCTGGGCTGGTCCCATGGCTGCTTCTCGGCTCAGTGGTCTTCTCTACTGCTACGACCATTATCATCACAGCCTTGACCTATGTCTTCCCCAGCTGTCACCCCTACAAATCACTTCCAAGCAACAGCAGTGATTCAGAATATGACATGCCCCACTCCTTTAGCTATTTTGCTATGCTATCCATTGTCCCCAATTTTATTCCATTTGCGTTATTTTTGTCATCATCCGTCTTCCTAATAATTTCTCTTTCAAAGCACTTAAGGCGTTTGCAGCACAATGGAGTTGGTGTCACGGATCTCAACACACATGCGCACTTGACTGCCATCAAAGCTCTGGCTTCCTTTGCTGTTTTGTACCTATTCAGTTTTGTAGCTGCCACTTCCCTAACTGTAGTCCCCTGGATAATCTTCGAGGGCCATTGGACATATATGCTTTGTGGAAATATGAGTGCTGTGTATCCCGCTGGGCATGCCATTATCCTGATTTTAATTAATCCCAGATTGAAACAGCCATGGATCCAGATGGTGCATCACCTAAAATGCCATTTGTGGGAAGCACTGCCTTAAAACCTACCAAGAGAACCTACGGACATTCTCTTCTGCAAGGACCCAAAAAAAACCTTTTGGGGCACAATCCCACTAGATGCCCTCCTAATGCAAGCCTCACTGACCTTATCCTGAGCTGTTTTGATCGACTTTTCCTCCAAGTGAAGCAAAGATTCTCTGGGCTGGTCCTACGGCTGCTTCTGGGCTCAGTCATCTTCTCTGCTTTTATGAACATAGTGGTTATCTCGGCACCAAACTATGGCTTATCCACTTGCAATCCCTACAGAAGACGCCAAGCAATGGCAGTGATACAGGCATTAAAATACCTCAATTGTGTAAGTACTCCACCATTCTAACTACTACCCCCCATTGCCTTCCCATTATGATGTTTTTGTCATCATCCATATTGTTAATAGCCTCTCTGTGGAAGCACACAAGACTTCTGCGTTGCAATAGGACTGGCCCCAGGGATCTCAGCACACAAACCCACTTGATCGCCATCAAAGCTCTGGCTTCCTTTGCTATTCTGCATCCATCCAGCTTTGTAGGGGTCACTTCACAATCATTTCTGACCTGGACAAGTCTCAAGTACAACTGGACATCCATACTTTTTGAAAATGTGAGTGTTGCGTATCTCACTGGACATACCATTATCCTGATATTAATTAATCCCAAACGGATGCTGAATCACCTAAAATAGCATTTGAGAGGGGCACAGTCTTAAAACCTACCAAAAGACTGTAAGGAGAGGATGTTACCTTCTGAGCTGTCGACTTTTAGCTGAATGGACAATAGTCCTGGAGAGGACAAATCTCCTCCCCGTAGTCTGTGGGGAGTGTGTGCTTCAGAGAAACAGCACTTTTGAAATGGGAATGGAAGAGGCAGAGAGAAGGGTGAATGTTGGAAGTACCAGATGTGATGTCCCAGCGCCTCAGCCTCCAGAAGCAAGTGACCACAGAGTTGCTGGCAGAACGGCAAACACTAAGCTCCTTCCTGCTTACTCTACTGATAGTGAGAATCCCTTTGAGGTGTAGATCAACACTCTTTAGGGAAAAGCAGCTTTCTTCCGTCTTTTCTCTCTCTCTTCCATGTGCACAAGATGGACAAGCAGGATGCCTCTCAGCATCAGCATCCATCTCCTAGTTAGATAGCCGAGGAACTGTCCCCATCTTTCAACTCTGCGCTATCAAGCATGTGTTTCTAGAATAAAGTCGTTTATTTTGTTTCAAACTGAAACATGGCTCTGTGTAACTTTGTAGTCCTGCAAGCACATGTTAGATTCGAGACAAAGCACTGCTGCGTTAAAGCCAAGGGCGCTCTCCTAAGAAGGATCTGGACCACCAGAACCAGTACCCTTCCTACAGTGAAGAGCTGGAATAAGATCAAGATGGGTAGTCATGTTAGTCCATCTGTAGTCGTAGAAAAGAACAAGAGTCCAGTAGCACCTTAAAGACTCAAGCAAAACCTGTGGTACGGTATGCGCTTTCGTGAGTCACTGTGGGAATGAGCTGGAATGAGCTCAACTGAAGTTGAATTATTATTTGTTTATATATTTAGTTAGTAGTTATTTGTTTAATATTCTCTCCTGTGAGCTCAGAGAGGAGTTCCTTGTTCTGTCATCCTCCCTCTTATCCTCAAAACAACCCAGTGAAGTAGGTTAGGCTGCATGACTGGCCCATGGAATTCTTGTGGGTTTTATGGTAAGTGGGGATTTGAATGGGTGGCTCTCCAGACAGACCTACTGCCAGTTAGGCTCTGCTCGTGTGTAAATAAACTCCATATTACAAACATCCAAAGTCTCCAGTCTTCTCTGATCAGAAGGAAACAGGACTTGACGGACCTCTGCAACTTCTCGCTGCTCAGGAGAGTGGGGGGCTTGGAATAATTTCTCACCTTCATGTGCAGATTAACATAATGCCCACAATTTATCTATAGCAGTAGAAAGGAGTAAGAATCCAGTAGCATCGTAAAGACTAAGAAAAAATCATAGTAAGGTATGAGCTTTCGTCAGTCACTACTGGAATGAGCTGGAATTAATTTGACTAAATTTGGATTATTATTCACTTATATATTTAGTTGGTAATTTTTAGTTTGATATTTTCTCCAGTGGGCTCAGAAACGATTTATAGGTATCTTTAAAAACACTCTGATTTTTTTTTTTAATATGTAGGGGGTTTTCCACATGGCCCTTGTTCTGTCGATCGATTAGCAGCGAAATCTCACCAAGCGCTGAGCTTCTGCCCATCTTCTCTCCCTCCACGGTTTCCTAAAAGGTTCAGTGATGGAACGTGTGGTTGCATGGGACTTTTAAAGTGTATACCATGTTTCAGTGATATTATTTATGTATTTGATTCCCCCCCACCCCTTCCCTGCTGAGGATCTTAACACACGAGTGCATTTGAGTGCCATCAAAGCTCTGTCTTCCTTTGCAGTTTTGTACCTCATCAGTTTTGCAGTGGATATTTCATATTTAGTACTGGTCTGGGACAACCAACACCCCTGGACAACTGTGCTCTTTAATGTGAGTGCTGTGTATCCCCCCGGACATGCCAGTATCCTTATGAAATATCAGACTCGAGGCAGCTCTTAAACAAGTGATTCAGCTTTTATTAACAGAACAGTCAGAACAAAACCATAAGTAGCTCAATTTATACTAGCTTTTTGCCTGGCAGCCATGCCCCCTAGGTTGTTAAACCCCAGTCATAACTTGTAGATAACGACCAATAGTTGTTGCTCCCTCGAACACCATCCCTAGCTCTGATTGGCCATCACAATGTGCAGTTTAGGATCCTGAGCCTGTGTGTAGCTGTGAGCTGAAACTCAGGTTACTCAACTGTATGTATTAAGACAATACATAACAATCCTGATATTAATTAATCCCAGACTGAAACAGGCATGGTTCAGGATGATACATCACTTAAAATGCCACTTGAGAAACGTGCCATCTTAAAACCTACCAAACTATCATAGGGAGAGGACATTCTCTTCTGCAAGAAGGTTCCTGAACTAGTCTTGGGGAATGATCCATTGAGAAATTATCTGTGCAAGCTCCACTGAGTTCTGTCAGTGGATTTTCTCATGAGCAAATGATTGTGGTCACCAGCAGAAATTAGATTTTTAGCTGGAGTTAGGTGGAGTAGTTCTTCTTAATATAGTAAACACATAGGAACATCAAAGGAACTAAGGTGGTTTACATTGTTCACAACAACCCTGTGAGGTAGATTAGAGGCTGACAGATCTAAGATCTTCCCACCAGTTTCATGGTGAGCAGGGATTTGAAACTTGCCTCTGTATGCCCCGTGCCTGTATGCCTCCACTGAAATTCTGCTTGTATGTAAATAGAGTAAATGTTAGAAAGACAACTAAAGCCTCCACTTCTTTCAAAGGAAAGGGAGGGTGTTTTTTTAAAAAAAATTGTGGACTTGTTTCTGCCCTAATAGGACAGAAAGGCAGCATAGAAACATTTTAAACAAACAAGCTAATAAAAAATGAGAGGAGAGGGCAATGTTGTAAGAACATGTATTTCTGTCCACTTGGGAAACTAAAATACTGTTCATATTTCTACACCCAACCCTGGTCCAGAGAAATGAATGAAGGTAGAAGGTTGGAAGGGCCCAATCAAGCCGCTGGGGTTCCTGGCTTGAAAGTCCTCTGGAAAGATTCCCAAAGTCCTGGTTTTCTGCTGAGGGCTTACAGTTGCCAACTATCATGTGTGGCACGGAGAATTCCCAGAATGTGGCCTGGAGATCTCCAGATTACACAGATTGGTTCCCCTGGAGAAAATGGCAGCTTTGGAGGGTAGATTCTATGGAATCACATCCCAACTGAGTATCCTCCCCTCCCCCAAATGATGCTTTCCCAGAGACTCCTCCACAAAATCTCCAGAAATTTCATAGGTAGAAGTTGGCTACCTTAACTGAGGCCTCTGAATTAGTAACTATGGGTGTCTATGCTTCATAAACTTAGAATAATTTTGTAATTTAGCTTTAGATTAGAATGGGCAGGTTATCATATATGGAGATAGAAACAGATTTGTAGGTCCAATTCAATTGAATATCGACATGATCATGTGTTTCTCATCCTCTCCTAAGTTCTTCCTCTGCTTCCTTGTAGCTTTGCGTTTTCTCCTTCAATAAACTGCTCAAGTAATTTCAGTTAAAACTATGGAGTCTGTGTCTTTTTGACAGGTTTATCACTAGATTTTGATTGCTTGTTGAGGTCAAAATGTACAACGTGCTAGGCATGGTGCCTTGATCACCCTGGTTTGAGTCAGCGTTCCAGGACTCTGCAGACCTTATATCTTGCTTTGATAAACCAATCATTGTCTCAGGGGCCTCAGATTCAGTCATGCTGAGTGGAAAGTCAGAGCCTCATATTCCTTTTGCTACTCGTCTCTATTTTTGATTCGAGGTTTCGTAAAACCTCACAGAGCATTCTGGCTTTGCCAAATGTAAGTTTCTCCAGTTTCTTCTCAAAGGAAATGAGGCCAACAAAACAGAGAGGCGTATCGGTGTTGGCAAACATTACAGATCAAGGTGTAAAATTTCTGGAAATTTTAAACTCATGACAAAAACAAGTGGGAGGAATGGAAAAATTTCGAGGGAAACCCAAACAAAATTGAAATCCATACAATGTTTGCTTTTTTATCAACCTTAAATTATTTTATGACATTAACAACATAAGATGTAGCATATAAAATATAACTATGCAAAAATGAAGGGTTAGTTCAGTTTTCAAAAATTTCTGTGTTTTGCATTATGAAGAATCTTTTTTCTTCTGCACATATGAAGGACAAGCAGCATGAAATATGTTTCGACAAAAATCTCACAGCCAGAGTTGTGTCCTGGGATCCTCCTCCTCCTTCTTTTTTGCACAAAAATGTTTATTTTTATAAGACAAACAAATACAAACTAACATACCTACATATACATTGGGGGATTTCCATACATCATTAGACTGACTGTTCAAGGACCTCATACACTATATTTATCTTCTAAATTCCGATTTATATTCTTATATATATCTTTTGCAAATAGTTAAAAATAAAAAATTTCTTATCTTCTAGATTGGCTATAAATCTATATATTTTATTTAATATATTCTCCAACTCATTTTAAAAATCTTGACTACATATTTTCAAAATTTTTGTTCAGTCTATCCTCTCTTTTCAACACTATGTAGCCTTTTATCGGTTATTTCTTATCTTATCGCATCTTCTCCAATATTAATGTCAGTCCAGCTCTTTATACTTTTTCAGATATTTCAGTTTTTAAAACATTGAGATTTTTAAATTTAATGTCTATTGTTGCTTATTTTAAGAGTATTTCAGGTCTTCTGTATTAGTATCAATGTCTATTGTTGCTTATTTTAGGAGTATTTCAGATCTTCTTCTGTGTTGCTACCAGTCCAGCTCTTTCTTTTGTGTTTCTTTAAGTTTTATTCTTGGTCTCCTGTTCTGTCATATGAATTGTATCTTCATTGTCAGATGGTCTTTAAGGTATTTTTGTTTTTGAAACATTGAAGTTGTAAGCAAGGCAAATTCAATCTCATTGTAGATTTCTTCTAATTTTTCTGTATCCACGTATTTTGTTGTTGTGCGGATCATTGTTGTTCTTAAATCTTGAACATTCTTTTCAAAACTTTTAATATGTAAACTGTTTTGTCAGGCTCCATTTTTATAAAGGTTTCTTCTTTAAAGTCTTGTTTATTTTTTACTGTTTCTAATTTGAAGTCTGATTCTTTTGGTTTCTTTTCTTGTCTCTGATATTCTTCCATTTGCAATTCCATTTTCTGAATAAATATGTTCATTTTTTCTTGTATAAAATTCATAACTGCTTCTGATGCCACTGCCACAGCCAAGGTCACTGACTCTTGAATTAAGGCCTGTAGATCTACTAAGTTAATACCTAGAGGTGGCATCACAGGAATCTTTTCTTTAATTTCTGCAACAACCATCTTTAGATATTTTAAACAAAGACTCTCACTGGAATTGTGTTTCCATATAAAGATCTAAGCACACTCAGTTTTGCAAAGTTTACAAAACACCCTATGTTACTTACCCTCAAAGCCCTAAATGGTCTGGGAGCATCGTATCTGTGGAACCTCCCTTTCCTATTTGCCCCTCAGAGAGCATTATGCTCAACCGGTACCAGCTTACTGGTAGTTCCCAGTCCTAAAATGGTCAAGCTGTCCTTGACCAGAGCCAAGGCCCAGCCTAGTGGAACTCTCTTCCAGGGACTGTAAGACTGAGATGTTCCACTGGGCATATGGTTGAGGACAGTGATGGAGAGCTCCGTGGCCTCCTGGGTTTCTTCCCCCCTCCTTTATTTTCCATTCTCTCCTGGTTAAGATCCCCCAATGAGTGGGAAATGGATTGTACGCCAGCTGCCCAGCTATCCGCAGGATAGATGTACAATGCCATTTAATAGTAGATTAAATTTAGCAGTACTGGAGCCCAATTGCGCTGTATTTTATTATGTAATGTTGTGTATTTATTTTATGTATTTTTATTTTATGTATTCAACACTCCCATTGGATATAATGAGCACTGAATATTGGGGTGGAGAGGCAAGCATGCTTTGATCTTTGATTATATTGAGCATTGTGGCATTTCATCAAGCGAACTGTATATTGCGATTGCTGAATGGGGGAGGGGGCTGGAAAATGGCAATGAATCTTTTGCTAAGCGTCCCCTGGATCTTGCGTTGATAACCCATGGCTGGGAAATTTTTGGAGATGTAGGGGATGCCACCTGAGGAGGGGAGGGACCTCAGCAGGGTATCTTCCTGTAGAGGGCACCCTCTCAAGCTGTAATTCTACCCTTGGGATCTGCTCTCTCCTAATTGTAGATCAGTTGTAGTTCTGGGCAATCTCCAGGCCCCATCTGGAAGTTAGCAAACCTTCCTTAACCAGGTGTATTTACATTGTTCATTCCACCATGTACTCTCACTAAATTCCTTTTACCATTTTTCTACAGATCATGGATGGATTTGCCAATCTCGATTTCCCACACTGCATAGGTGCAGTCTGTAAAGTACTGGGTTTCAGGCCTCATGACTCGGACGACGACATAAGAGAAGACGCGTTTATTCGTACTTCACATAAGACAAAGAACACACAGTAACGGCCGGAGGCTAACTATATACAGTTAGGGGGACGGCCCTATATTCCTATTGGCGGGTTTGAATCGCCCGCCAATGCTGCCATTGGTTCACTACTGGCGAGCTCAGGAACCTAGTCCCTATTGTTCTCAGAGAGCGAAGCTTGGCAGTGTTTCGCCAGCTCAGCCCTCTGATCTCAGGACACAACACCCCATGGTTCGTCCCCTATCAGGTGACGTAGTCTTTTAAGTATGCTGGTGGCCTCCTTTCTCTTAGCGAACGTCGGGGGGCCGGTACCGGACTGGCGGGGCCCCTATCGGTTGTTCCGCCCGCACACGGAGCTTGGGCCTCTGGAAGTCGCCAAGGCGGTGACGGTGGCGGCTGTAACGGTGGCGGCAGCGGCGGCGGCGACTCGGCTGCTACCGGGGCCAACGGTGGCGGCAGCGGCGGCGGCGGCTCAGCTGCTACCGGGGCCCCCTCCGGATTCCGTGGACTCTCTGGCGCTGGCTCCGCTGTCGGTGCTTGCGGTTGATCGGATGATGGGGCAGGGGCGGCATTTCCCGGTAACTCGATCTCTCTATCGGGGTCTTGACGCCTCCGTAGCTGGTCGATGTGTTTGCGGAGGACCCGGTCCCCATCGGTTAGGACCTCGTATGACACTGGCCCGGTGGGTTTTAGGATGCGCCCTGCCACCCACTGCGGCCCCGCTCCGTAGTTCCGGAAGTAGACAGGGTCTCCCGGTAGGAAGCTCCGGGGCGCCTCCCTGTTCTCGACCAGCTTTCTCTCGGGGGCTCGGTCCGGGTGGAGTCTGTCTAATAAAGTGGTAGGGCGGCGGCCCATTAATAGTTCTGCGGGGCAGTGTCCGGAGATGGGGTTTGGGGTGGTGCGGTATGTGAGAAGGAAGCGGGCCAGCCGGAACTCCCAGTCCCCCCGTTATGCGGCTCAGGGCCTCTTTGGCGGTGCGTACCGTCCTCTCCGCCTGTCCATTAGTTGCCGGGTGGAAGGGCGCGGATCGTATGTGCCTGATGAGGTTCCTTTCGAGGAACGCTTGAAACTCCGCAGATGTGAATGCTGCCCCGTTGTCCGACACGATTGTGTCGGGTAACCCGTGCGTTGCAAATATCTTCCGCAGGGCCCTTATTGCCGCCTTGGTAGAGGGGGTAGACACTGGGCTTATTTCCACCCATTTTGAATAAGAGTCTACCGTTACCATGAACTGGAGCCCCTGGAACGGCCCCGCAAAGTCTATGTGCAGGCGTGACCACGGCTTGTGGGTAGACTCCCAGCTTTGGGTTGGCGCTCTCGGTGGATTGGGGCGGACCTCCTGACATCGTGTGCACCCTCTGACCCAAGATTCAATTTCTGCGTCCACCCCGGGCCACCACACGTAGCTCCTTGCCAGAGCTTTCATTCGTACGATGCCCGGGTGGGCCTCGTGCAGCGTTTCTAGCACCCCTTGTCTCATGGGCCCCGGAATGATCACCCTGTCTCCCCATAGTAAACACCCTTTCAATGCGGACAGCTCTTCCCGCCTGGCCTTGTACGCTGTGAACTCTGGCCCTGTCTGTTCCGCTGGCCACCCCCTCACCACCCAGTTTAGAACCCGGGAGAGAATGGGATCTCGGGACGTGCGGGCGGCCACATCTGCAGCCTGAAGGGGGGGGTTTGGCAGTTCCTCCATCAGCAAGACAGCGGGGGCTGGGGCCGGATCTTCCCCTGTCTGCGGTAGCGGTAGGCGGCTCAAGGCGTCGGCATGACCCAGCGCCTTGCCCGGCCGATGCTCCAGTCGGTATTGGTAACCCGCTAAAAATAAGGACCAGCGCAACACCCGGGGCGACAAAACTTGCGGCGTTTGTTTGTCCGCCGCGAACAGTCCCAGGAGCGGCTTATGATCTGTTACGAGCGTGAAGGGCCGCCCGTACACAAAATTGTGGAATTTTTTTACCCCCGCCACCAGTGCCAAGCCCTCCCTGTCGATTTGGGCGTAGTTTCCGCCTCCGCGGGGGACAGCGTGCGGGAGTAGTAAGCCACCGGGACCTCCCTCCCATCCGGTAGCTTGTGTGCCAAGACTGCCCCGACCCCATACGGTGATGCGTCGCACGCCAGGATGACCGGGAGCTTTTCATCAAAGTGCGCGAGTACTGCGTTTGAAATCAAGAGGACTTTCACCCCCGAAACGCCGCCTCCTCCCTCGCTCCCCATGCCCAAGGTGTCGCCTTATCCAGCAGCCTGTGTAGGGGTTCGGCCACGGCGGCTTTGTGTGGGAGAAAGGAATGGTAAAAGTTCAGGAGGCCTAAGAACGCCTGGAGCTCGGCCTTGGACTTCGGGGCGGGGGCCTCCACGATGGCCTTCACTTTGTCCCTCGCCGGATGCAGGCCTGATGCGTCTACCCGGTATCCCAAGAACTCTACTTCCGGCACCCCGAGGAGGCACTTTTCCCGCTTCACTTTCAGCCCCGCGGCTTGGAAGCGTTCCAATACAGTTCGGAGGCGGGCGGCAAAGCTTTCCGGGGTGGTCGCGGCGATGAGGACGTCGTCGAAGAACGGCATCACTCCAGGGATCCCTTTTAACAAATCGTCCATTAAATTTTGGAAGATCCCTGGGGCCACACTGACCCCGAACTGCAGCCTCTTCACCCGGAAAGCTCCCCGGTGGGTCACTATGGTCTGTGCCTCGGCCGTGGCCTCATCTACCGGGAGTTGCTGGTACGCCTGTGCGAGATCCAGCTTTCCAAATATGCGCGCCCCTGCCAGTGTTGCTAGGACATGGCTGACCACTGGTACGGGGTATGCGTGCGCCTGGAGTGCCTGGTTAATAGTGCACTTATAATCCGCGCAGATGCGGATCTCCCCGTTTGGCTTGACGGGTGTCACTATCGGTGTCTCCCATCTAGCGTTCGGGACGGGCTCTAAGACTCCCTGGGCCACCAGCCGGTCTAATTCGGTCTCTATTTTAGGGCGGAGGGCCAGGGGCACGGTGCGGAAGCGCCGACGGATGGGCGTCACGGTGGGGTCTAAGTGGAGCGACACCGGGGGCCCTTTGTAACATCCCAGTTTCCCGTCAAAGACCTCTGGGAATTCCTTGCACACCGCCCCCAGTCCCGCACCCCACATTTATTTACTCCCCCAATCGATATGCCTAGGGCCTCGAACCACGCCCGCCCCAGGAGACTCGCGAGATTTCCCTCTACCACCACCAAGTCCAACTTCCCCTCAAAGTCTCGGTACTGCACTCGGAAAGTGCCGACTCCCCGGATGGGGACAGGGTTCTTTTGAAAGTCCACCAAGCTTAGTGGCGATGGACGTAGAGGGGTCCCCCTAGTGGGCAAAGTCTTTTTAAAGTGTCCAGGGAAATGATGGACGCCGCCGATCCCGAGTCCACTTCCATGCAACAGGGGACCCCTCGATCCGCACGGTTACTTGGATCTTCGGGGCAGAGGAAAGGTTGGGGTTGGGGAGGCGAAGTACCTGTAGTGGTTGGTCGGTGAGGTGGTACAACTCGGCGACCTCTTCCGTTGTCTCGTGTGCGGTGGACGATGCGCGGTACTGGGGGACCGACGATCTCGAATTCCGGGAGCCCTTGGACCGGCAGACCCGGGCGAGGTGTCCCTGCTTTCCGCACCCGTGACAGACAGCGTCCCGGAACCTGCAGGATTTCCGTCCGTGGCCCTCCCCGCAGCTGGCACAGACGGCTCGGTTGCCGGAATACTTGGCTTGCTCCCTGTTGGCCTGCTGGAACGGCGCCGGCCGGCGTTGTTGGGGTTTGAGGGCGCAGACCTCGTCCGTCTCTTCGTTTCCGGGGCTTGGGCTCCTTCCAACCACCTGCGCGGCCGCGACCGGCCGATCCCCTTCTGCGGCCTCGTGGGCAGTGGCGGCGTCGAGGGCCTCGTCCAAGGTGAGCTTCCGGTGTCCCACCAACTTGCGCCGCAGCTTGGAGTCCGCCAGGCCCCACACGAACTGTGTCAGCAGGTTGTCCTCCACCTTCGGAAACCCGCAGTCCACGGCTAGCGCCCTTAGCGCGGCTAGGAAGTTGGCAATGGATTCCCCTCGGGTCTGGACTCGCCTCTGGAAATCCATCCTCTTGGCCAGGAAGGTCGGCCGGGGGCTGAAGTAGCCATTTAGGACGTCCAGGATTTCCCCAAACGAGCTCTCCAAGGCCGTGCGGGGCACCAAGAGGCTCTTGGCGAGGCGGACGGTTTGGGTGCCGCAGGCGTTCAGGAGGATCGCTCGTTTCTGGTCGGGGTGGCGGATTTCGTTGAGCTCCAAGTAGCTGATGAGCTGGTCGACCCATGCGTCCCAGGTTTCTGGCTGCGACTGGTCGAAGTGCTCCAGTGTTACGTGGGAAATGGCACCCACATTCGGATTGGAGCACCTCATGGCAGAAGAGGAGATTATACCAAGCAAACAAGATGGCTCTGTGCAGATTTATAGAAACAGAGACTGGGTGGAACAGGAAGAACCACGATGTATTTGTTTTTCAATACTCAGATCTCTTCAAGGCCACAGATGCTGGCTGATTTGTTCCTGGAAACCCCACTATTACCTTGGACAAATCCAAGTTTCAGCACTAATATAGCCCCATGGTATGCCCCATCAGATGCTGGCTAATGAAGCCATATGGGCAATATAGGGACAGACTCTGAGTAGGATGAGAAATGTTCTGGAACATGCTTTTAGACATTTAAAGTCACAGCCAAGATGTTTGCAAAATAGACTGGAGGTATCAAAACCCAATACTGTGAGTATTATTACTGCCTGTGTAATCCCACACAACATATGCAAACTGAAAAGGCATGCCATCCTGGGTGAACTTTGTGCTAGGGATCCCTTAGGTAAAGGTAAAGGTTTCCCCTGCTCGAAAGCCAGTCGAATCTGACTCTAGGGATGCGGTGCTCATCTCCGTTTCCAAGCCGAAGAGCCAGCACTGTCCAAAGACGTTTCTGTGGTCATGTGGCCAGCATGACTAGACGCCGAGGTGCATGGAACGCTGTTACCTTCCCCCCGAAGTGGTACCTATTTATCTACTTGCAATTTCTTGCTTTCGAACTGCTAGGTTGGCAGGAGCTGAGACCAGAGACAGGAGCTCATTCCGTCATGCGGCACTCTCGGGTCTCGAACTGCTGAACTACCGACCTTCTGGTCTGCAATTCAGCATCTTAACCACTTGAGCCACCGCAGCCTCTTACCCAACCCTAAAGCACAAAAGCACAATATTAGAAGGGACAACAGACATAAAGAGGAAGAGGAGAGAGTTAGGGATGCAATAGCAGATTTTCTCTTGCTGTGCCAGAGAAATTGATGGGGGTCTGCAGGGGCATGCCCTCCAAAGTTTGTGTTTCAATATTACCTTGCGACTATGTTCCGGGGTGGAAAGGGGAGTTCTGTCACATTCCTCAATAAATTTATATAGTTGAATCTGCACAAGAGTTTCACTGGATCTTTACTGGCTAACACTTTCTTTGAGATTTCTTGGGGGGGGGTGTTGGAAGGGAAGACGTTAACTATCTGGATTGTTTGTCACAACATCATGCCAATTTGGCATTCAGCCAATCGATGGCACTTTACTTTCAAAATGCAAACTAGCAATGGAGCTGGCCAGTCACTTCACTTGGCCCTTGACCTCTTTTCAAGATTCAAGAAAAAGAGCACCCTTTCGAGTTTGCCAGTTCAACATTGAACCACTGAAGCGTCAGTATGGCAAGTAGCCACTGGGGCGCCTTTTGGCAGGACTGGGAGGTGGAAGCCATGCTGGCTATACTGCTGGAGGCAGGACAAGGTGCTTAAATAATGTGCAGCACATATCTCAAAAAACTCTCTCTCTTCAGGAGGGTGGCCATCATCCTGGAGATGCATGGCTTCCATTGCACCCTGGAACAGTGTCAGGCCAAATTCAAGAGGGCAAAAGCTGCCTTTTTTGATGCCCTGGAGGCCGGGGGGGGGGTCCCCCCAACCCACTCAAGGCCTCCCTAATTCAACTCTCTGAGCATGCTTTGAGGACAGGGAGGCTGACCCAGCTGGGAGGAATACCACTTTGCTGGTAAGAGATGGAGCCACTGATAATACCCCTCTCCCAATCATTCCCCTGGTGACAAGGACCCAAGCCTGGGTCTTTTTGGCCCTGCAGCAAGAAAACAATAAAGCTAACTTATCTATCTAATACATCAATACATGATATTATATGGCACACCTTGGAGCATCAAAGTCCAAGCTAGGGGCTCAAGTGTTGCCTACATAGCTATCCATTGCAATGAAGCCTGGCATACTCAGAGCCACTGTCCTGTGGGATCATAAAGTTAGCATGGCTTCCCTCTTCTCTATAGCTTAATGACAGTCTCTTGCCATCTAGCATCAGTGGTCCTTCAAATTGAATCAAGGTGCTCGCTCGCTGGGCCATCGCTCCTGTCTCCCCCTTCCATCTAGTTGACCACAGGTTCCCATGATGAGCCAATTGCCACATTCTTGAATCTGGCCTTGAAAGAGATACGGCTGGTGTGTGCCAGGAGGCCCAATTACAGATACCGGCAAGCTGGAATAGGGCTACTAATGGGAGGAAACAGGGTGCTTACACCTGGTTAGAATGTCAGTGACGCATTCAGATCTCCAACACTTAAGCCTCCTTGCCTTCCCTCAGTAGTAAGTTACTATTGCCAGATGGAGAAGTACCCCCTCCATGATCTAAAGGTTTGACAGCAACAACAGCCTTCTGATTGATAGGTTTGTCAAAAAACAACAACCCTGAAAGCCATGATAAGGGGAAGGTGGCTTGCCATACCTGGTTTGCTAAAACCATTCAGTTCTGCAAAAGGGGCAGGGAAGTAATGGTAACTCTCCAGGGTACCATGCTGTGAATCCATCCACCAAAACTGGAGTCCAAAGGTGTAAAACCAGTGACTCCCTAGGCCCCACCTAAAAGCTGCCATGTCTATTGGTAACCTAAATCATGTCTTTATTACTCTTCCCAGACAAAGGCTTCAGAACATGTTATGTCCCCAGCCTTTCTTTTAAAAGATATCCACGCAGCCACCTTCTTTTGATTTACTCTGATCGTGCCAATGGAAATAATATTATGTTGTACATTATGTATTCAAGTTGAACTCTAAAGACCCACTTTCTTCTGTATGTTGCAAACCACCAGATACGGCTATGATGATGATGATGACAATTATTGTTAATTTTTTGTAGTTTGTGACTAAATTTTGTCCGTAATTAACATGCTACAGTACGTATGATGGTGTAACAAGAGGTTTCACTCCTGTATCTAATGATAGAATCTGGACAAAACAATTTTAAAAGGTTTTGCATATAAAAACTGTTTAGTGGCAGAATTCTCCAGGATTTATCTATTAAAGGCTGATTATCAATGTTTAAATTTGATGATACAAGTACGTAATGTATGACTTCCATTCTTTGAACTAACTTTGTTCCCATTCAATTCACTCTGACCATGCATACAGGAAATACTCTATTACGGCCCCATCCGCTTCCCTCCCTCAGAGGCAAGATTTCCCCTCCCTTTCTATTCCCCTTTACTGACTGAGCCACCTTAATTCTTCTTTGCTGAAGAACTCTGGCTGTCCCACCCTGCCACAGTATGATAGTTTGGCTGTCGGCTCAGCCCAGGAACCTGAGGGAAGGATCTGGAGTCCACTTTAACTTAAACAACTAAATGGCATTCAAGGTGTTTTGAAATTCAAAAATAGCAAAATATTTTATTTAACATGGAAGGAAAAGGTCAGGTGACATTAGGGGTAAAATTTCGGAGGTAACTCAAATAGATAACTCTAAGGTAAAACAATATTTGCATAGACTTTCGTTCATATGCTTTTCAGGCTACTGAGAGTTTCATAAGCTTTTCCCAGTGACTTAGAAACTTCAAGGTGAGAGGCTTTTGCTCCAGTGTTTCCCAAACACTCCAGAATGCTTTCTTTGAGTATTCACTGACTTTTTTGGTTTCCAGAAGGTCGGTACACTCTATCCTGTACCCAACCCCCTTCTCTAATCACACCAGTACTCTTCTTGAGATTCATCTCTTTAAGATTTCACAGGGCAGTTTCTAACTACACCAGACCAGGGATATCTCCACTCTTCAGAGCTCTCTCCCTGTTCCAACAGCATAGGGAAAATTCTTCTCTTTCTAGATGATTTGACCTCTTTCCTGGCCTGAATGGGAGTCTTCGCCTAACTACCCACTTGTCCTTGCCAACTTCCCCTCAGTTCTACATCTGTGTTAAACTGCTCTCAGTCAGGGCTGAATTCAGAAACTGTCAGTACTCAACTCTTCTCAGCTAGGGCTGAAATCAGACTCAACTCAGTCAAGGCAGGAATCTGACTGACTCTCTCCTCAGCATGCAGCTCTCAAGTCTTTCTCTGCTCAGCTGATGCTAACTGATGAGATTGCTTGGAGCAGCCTGTCACTCAAGGCTTTCTGTTTTTGTGAAGAATTAAGCCTTCATAGTCCTTCAGTTGTTTGCACAGCGCTCTAAGCTTCTTAAAATTGCAGTTCATCACAGCCTCATACTCAGAATCTGAACTTCCCCCCCATGTTGTGGATTGCTACTAAAACCTGCCCAGAAAATTCAGGTTTCATCAGCAAACTAGCAAATCTATCAGAATCCATGGGGTGACCATCAACTTGCTTTCCGTTTGGGGAAAGGAGAAAGTACAGGAGCCACTCCATGTGTCCCATGTGTCCCAATGAAGCATTAATTCCTTCAAGTGCATTGCAAAGAAAATGGCAGCCCATGGCCATAACACAACTGTGCAGGAATACAGTTTCAGACTGTGCAGGAATAAAGTTTCAGACCCCAGTGAGATTGTGTGACTGGCCCAAGACCACTCAGCAAACTCCCATGGCATGAGTAGGGATTTGATCCTGGGTTTCCCCTCATCCTAGCCCAACATTTTAACCACCACAGTACCCTGGTTTCCATTGCAAATAGCCTGGCAGGGAGGGTGGAGAAAACCTGCACAAAGATTTTCCAGTTCCTTTCATT
This sequence comes from Gekko gecko, assembly GCA_029375565.1. Classification (NCBI taxonomy): domain Eukaryota; kingdom Metazoa; phylum Chordata; class Lepidosauria; order Squamata; family Gekkonidae; genus Gekko; species Gekko gecko. Next base: position 38,290 of record JAPDNY010000115.1, on the reverse strand, counting down.
TTTGTGTGGACTCTAATCTGAGAGAACCGGGTTTGATTCCCCACTCCTCCACTTGCACCTGCTAATGTGGCCTTGGGTCAGTCACAAGCTCTGGCACAGTTGCCCTTGAAAAGGGGCAGATTCTGTCAGAAGTTCTCTCAGCCCTACCTACCTCACAGTGTGTCTGTTGTGGGGAGGGGAAGGGAAATGAGTTTGTAAGCCTCTCTGAGACTCCCTTGGGTAGTGAAGGGCAGGGTATAAATCCAATCTCTTCTTCTTCTTCTTCTTCTGGAATTTGGAGGATGGAGGTGGGCAGTCCTGTTCAAAAGAGCACAGAATGCCTAACTTCTACAGAGGGAGCACCTATTCGGAAACATCATCCTCCAAACTTTTTGTGGAAGATGGCAACATTTTGAGATTCGACTTAGTAGGGATGCCAGTCTCCAGGTGGGGCCTGGAGTTCTCCCATTAACCACGCAGGCATATGTGGCTCTTCCACATGGAATTCAGTTTCTCCTAGGGTTGCAAGATCTCAACTGGTGAGCAGCAGGGGCTGGGGGTAGGGTTGACAGATGCAGGCTGGGAAACTGTTGGAGATCTGCAGAGGGAGCCAGGGGATGACTGGGACCCCACTGGGGTATAATGCCAGCGAGTCCACCTTATAAAGCATCCATTTTCTCCAGGGGAACTGATCTCTTTTGTCTGAGTATCCTTTGTAATTCCAGGAGATCATTCACCACCTAGAGCTTGGTTCTCCTGCTTTCTGTGTGTTTTGCCTATTGGTTGTGCACTACTTATATTTTGTTCTGAGTTGGCCTTGTAAAATAGCAGTGAACAAAATTATTCTGTCACAGAATTTCCTATCCCACAAAGTGGTGATAATGAAGAAGATGAAACACAGATTCCCCCTTGTTCCTGTCCCAAACAATCAGAGAGTACCTGTAAACTTTAAAAGTCCCATATAACCACACACTCCGCCACTGTACCTTTCAGAAAACTGTGGAGGGGGGAGAAAATGGGCAGAAGCTCAGAGCTTAGTGAGATTTCGCTGCTAATCAATTGACAGAACAAGGGCCATGTGGAAAAATCCCTACATATTAAAAAAAATCAGTGTTTTTCAAAAGATACCCACAAATCGTTTCTGAGATCATTGGAGAAAATGTTAAACTAAAAATTACCAAATGAATATGTAAGCGACTCCTTTGGGTAGTGAAGGCTGGGGGATAAATCCAATCTCCTCTTTGTCTTTAGTTGAATTAATTCCAGCTCATTTCAGTAGTGAATCACGAAAGCTCCAGAATCCAGAATTTCATTGTGTATATAGCCAAAGGCCATCACAATACAGGATTAGGATAATAAAAGAAAATAACTCTAATCGTACACAGGTAAAACAGAGATTGAAAAACATTTTTGCACAAATATATAAGAACCAGTTATAAACAGTAAAATTATAAAATAATAAATCCAGTTAGTCATAAAAGATTTAATTATCTGAAACTGCACTCTTAGCCCTGATTTTTTGACTCTTGAGACTTCAGGGATTAAAGAGGAGAGAGGGGAGAATCTGAGACAAATCGCTGGTGACTTGTTTGCCCCTTTGGCAGAGATGGCATTGGATCAACATCAAAGCGAAATAGATACGGTCTTTAGATTGTATTCTGAATTTACCAGAAAGAACAATTTGCCTGGGGAAGTTTCTGTCAGATTCTCCCAAAGCAGAGTAAGAGATCAACTACTGAAAGCAGCTAATGGAATTACCCTGAAGTGGAAAGACAAGAAGATTAAAGTTATGAAGGACATTCCATTTGAGATTAGAAGAAAGAGGAGGAAATACAGAGACTTGGTGACATTTTTACAAAGCCACAAGATTGTGTACTAATCTTTCATTATGCAAATGGTAAAGAAAGGATTGATTCTGCTGAAAAAGCTTGTGAATTTTTGCATCAGCATGGTCATCCACCAGGAGGGGGAGAAGGCACTCTGGACGGCACCAGGGAGAGCGAAGAAGAAGGAGAGACTGGATCTTCCGAAGAGGAATCAGATTCTAAACTGGGGGCTGTAGCCCCTAAATCAAGCTATCATCTGAGGGAGAAAAAGGGGGAAAAGTAGATTGCTACTGTTCTCTGGAGTACCATATAAGAATACTTATAGCAGGATGCACCTCTTTATGAATTGTAATTGTAATTGCGAGTGAAAAATGGTTGTTATACTAGCAGATGATTATTTTCAGTGAAAGTCAATTCACATTTAAGAGGCAGAGTTGTTATCTAAACCGATAGTATGGTCACCGACTCTTGGGTTTTTAGAGGTTATCTTTTCTTTCTCCTGTAGTATGTAGTTCCCTCCCCCTGATTTTTCTGTTGTAGTATATAGAAAATGCAATAAAAAATCCCCTTCAGGGGGCCAAAAAAAAAAAAAAAGTTGTGCAACCCACTTTGGAATTTTCCTATAATAATTTTTTTATCTCTTCCCAGGTTTTTATCAGTGACCTTCTTATCATATGCTGTTGAAAATATTTATGCATCTTATCTTTATCGTACCACACATAAGCATGCCACCCCATTATTAAATCATGTCCTTTTAATTTTAAAAGCCTTAAATTTTCCAAATTTTTATCCACATTGTTGCTGTATAATACAGAAACCAATTGGGTAAAACAAAACATCCTCTTTCCTTCCTATCTTGTAACACTTTCCATTTTATTCTAGGTCTTTTAGATTGCCAACTAAATTGGCTAATGATCTTATCTAAATCTTTAGAATATTGTTGGTTCTTTACAATTGGGATAGTTTGAGCAAGGAATAGAAATCATGGTAAAATATTTATTTTGACTGTTGCTATCCTCCCATAAATGATATTTGCAAACCTTTCCATTTTTTTCAGATCTTTTTTAATATCTAAAAAAAGCTTTTTATAATTATCCTCTAATAATGAACTATTTATTTATTTATTCATTCATTCATTCATTCCATTTTTACCCCGCCCTCCCCGCGAACGGGCTCAGGGCGGCTTACAATGAGGCAACTAAGTGCCAAAGATAAACAGCTTAAAACATATAAAACAGATAAAACATTCCAGAAAGGTATTCACAGTAAAGTGCTCAAAAATTACTCACTCAGCTCAACCCGATGACATCAGACTCCCAGAAGGCTGCCATTCAGTGTTATTTGGCCCCATCCAGTGGTATTGGTCACAGCGGGGCCAGATAGATCTTCCTCAGCTTCCCCTCCATCCACTGCATAAGATGGTAGAAATAGCAGCAGAGGGAGTGGTGGCTCCTACTCAAAGGCCTGGCAGAAGAGCTCCGTCTTATAGGCCCTGAGGAATTCTGTTTGACATAACTATTCCTAAGTATTTTACTTTTTTCTGAACCTCTATAGCTGAGGTTTCTTGTAACTGTTGCGTCTGGTCCTTGGTACGATTTTTAGAAAGAATTTTTCTCTTCCTGAGATTAATTCTCAGGCCCGCTACTTGCCCAGATTCTTGCAGTCTATTTAAAAGCTGTGATAAGGAGGATAATGGTTCTTCCAAAATAAATACTAAATCATCTGCAAAGGCTTGCAACTTTAATTCCCCCCCTCTTATTTTGAGTCCTTTAATCAAAGTATCTTCCCTAACAATATCATTCAAGGTTTCCAGCATATAAATAAAAAGTAAAGGGGAGAGTGGACACCCTTGCCTTGTCCCTTTTTGTATCTCAATACTTTGTTCGGGCTTTTGTTTGCTTTGTTTGTCCCGGCAACAGGACCAATGTCCTCCTGGCTCCACTCGACATCTTTTATTTTTATTTCCTCTTTCCTCTTTCCTATTATTTCCCCCTTTTTTCATTATTTCCTCTTACCCTATCTCTTACTTTATCTGAACCTTTCTTATCCTATTCTATCCTATCTATAGTTCAGTATTTATCTATCTATTAAACTGCTTATAATTCTTATACCACACTATCTTATCTATCCTATTTATCCTACACTATCCTATCTATCCTATCTACCCTGTTTTCCTATCTTAACCTATCTATTTCTATATATCTATTCCTATACCTATACCTATATCTTTCCAACCTTACATCCAATACATCTTACTTAACCCTTTCTTTTAAACGTCCTCTTAGCATCAAGATACTAGACTGCAGTATGAACAACAAGGAGAGAAAAGAAAAAAGAGATACAAGAAAAGAGAAGGAAATGGGGAGGGGGGAGAAAGAAAAAAAGAAAAACAGCCCAATATTCCACTCTTATTATGTCTCTAATAAAAGACCGCCGTTATTTGCTTCAAATCTTCTTCTGTGTTCTTCTCTTCTTTCGCCCTTACCCTTTCTGCCAAACAGTGGTACCAGCTTAAATAGCATATCTGATCCAGTTAGTTTGATGCAAGAGGAAAGAGAATCAGCTGGGATTCATCAGCCACGGGGTCCAAAGATTGTAGCAAAAATATACTGAAAAAAGAAACAAAGTACCTCCAGCTCACCTCCCGATACCTTCTTTTGGCATCTCCACAATCTCTGCAGTTAAAGCACATGAAATGGAGCAAATCAGAAAGAAATTATGTAATTAACAGCTAACCAAGACCAAGTTTTACGGATCCCCTCCAAATCATTACCAAGAGTCAGTTCTAAAGTTTAAAAAAATGCAAAAAAGAAAGAAAAAAATAGAAGCCAATTGGAATACCGTTGTTTTGAGCAACTTCTCTTGGCCACCTTAAAGGGGAGGTCCTTACCTCCTTCTAGTGCTCAGTCTGGTAGACTTAAAGGGCAGTCCCTTTTTTTGCCACTCTGTACATCCATCAATGAAAGAAATAGCTAAGTATATTAGATAATACACTTCCAGTGTGGATGTTCAATATGCAAAACATAGAACTTGAAAGGCTCTCAAAGGTCCACTGGGTTCAGCTGTTTCTCAATGTAGCCCATCAAGTTCCTGCATCAACCCCCCCCACCTCAGAGCATTTCTCAGGGTTCAGTGTGTGCTGCTACCCATCTCCGTCCCTCAGAGTGAGCTCCTTGCTGAGAGTCACCTTCTAGAAGACTCCCTGGGGTCAGATGTGGTGCTACCTCCACTGGGGGGGGTCTAGGGGTACAGTGGTTTCGGACGGGAGTTCTCCCACATCCGCCCGGTGTTGTCGAACCCGGAACTGGAACTGATTCCCTAAATTATTCTTAAAATATAGTTCAAATATAATTAAAAAAAAAATTCTGAGATTTTACAAGGTTATGGAAGTAATCTTCTAAAAAAACTAATTTCACGATAGTTAAATTTAGTCAAACGTAGACTCGTTCTCAACCTTAACGCTACTAGCTTTTTTCACCCAGAAGGTAGAATTTCTGCTCACAACACTGTGGAGCTTAGAGGAAACATTGCTTCCCTAGAAGCTAAAATGGCTCAGCTGAGGCTATTGTACATTGGTCACATTATGAGAAGACAAGAAACACTGGAAAAGACAACCGGAAAAGAGGAAGACCCAACATGAGATGGATTGACTCCATTAAAGGAAGCCACAAAAGCCCTCAATCTGCAAGCCTTGAGCAGGGCTGTTAACAATAGGACATTTTAGAGGTCATTCATTCATAAGGATGCCATGAATCGGGAACCTGACTTGACACACACACACAACTTGAAGGAATTTCTTACCATCGATTTTCTGATGGTTCCTTGGCACAGAACAGTCAATTCAAGTGTAGAGATGTCCAGGGATGACGTCTGTACCCCCCGCCCACTGCTGCTTACTGCTGTCACTGCCCTTGTCCAACCCACCATCATTTCCATAGTCACATCAGTGCTAAAGCCCCAACAGCAGTGAATCCAGCAAGAGTGCCATGTGGCCCAATATCCCCCTTTTGATCCATAAGACCTGAGCTAGGGCTTACAGCTGAGCTGCCACTCAGCTGGTATATAAAGCCCTTTAAAGCACTGATGGAGGGAAATCAGAGTTTCAGTCTGCTATTTTGAAGGGGCAGCTTATCTTTGCACCCATCATGGAAAGGCTACAGAAAGACACAGCACTGAGTAGCTCTGCCTGCAGATGCTGACTCAAAAGAAAAAGTCCCAAGAATAAGCACAATATCATGTATTTTTCCCACATGCAGCTACTGGTGTGACCCTGAGTCAGTTACACGTTCTCTCAGAGCTGTTGTCTCAGGAGCAGTTCTTGAAAAGAGCTCTCTCACCCCCCACCTACCTCACAGGTTATCTGCTGTGAGGTGGGGAAGGGAAAGGAGATTGTAAGCCACTCTGAGACTCCTTTGGGTAATGAAGGGCGGGGTATAAATCCAATCTCCTTCTCCACCTCTTCTTCTCTTGTAAAAAAAAAAATTGCTGTGGTTGGGAACGGAAGGTGGAGAAAGCGCTCTGAGCAGAAGGCACCATCAAGAACTATCAAGGAAGCAGGTGAAGTCTTGTGTTAAAAATGAAGGATTCAAGGTCACAGTCCTCTGGGAGGTTTTCCTGAGAAACTGTACTGAAAACATTCAGTGATGCTTGCATTAGGAGGACATCTTGTGGGATTGTGCCCCAAGAGGGGGTTTTTTTGGTTCTTGCAGAAGAGACTATCCTCTCCGTAGGTTCTCTTGGTAGGTTTTAAGATGGTGCTTCTTACAACTGGCATCTTAGGTGATGCAGCATCTGGACCCATGCCTGTTTCAGTTTGGGATTCATTAAAATCAGGATAATGGCATGCCCAGTGGGATACAGAGTGCTCACATTTTGAAAAAGCATATATGTCCAATGGCGCTCGTAGGTTATCCAGGACACTACAGTTAGTGAATTGGCTGCTAAAAAACTGGTTAGATACAAAACAGCAAAGGAAGCCAGAGCTTTGATGGCACTCAAGTGCGCTTGTGTGTTGAGATCCATGACACCAACTCCATTGTGCTGCAAACGCCTTAAGTGCTTTGAAAGAGAAATTATTAGCAAGATGGATGACGACAAAAATAACACAAATGGAATAAGATTGGGGACAATGGATACAATAGTAAAGTAGCTAAAGGAGTGGGGCATGTCACATTCTGAATCACTGCTGTTGCTTCGAAGTGATTTGTAAGCGTGATGGCTGGACAAGACATATGTCGAGACTATGACGATAATGGTCAAAGCAGCAGAGAAGACCACTGAGCCAAGAAGCAGCCATGGGACCAGCCCAGAGAATCTTTGCTTCACTTGGAGGAAAACGGGGTGGGAGAAGATGGCGATCTTGACAAAGTACAACACACTGAGCCAGGCAGCAAACCAAAGGTGCACGGTGTTCGTAAATACCCATATTACACCAAACATTGACCATACATTAAGCTGCATAAGGGTGCACTTGAAAAAGGAAGTCATAATTACAGACAGGAACACTGTCACCTGCCATATAAATCTCGACAGACCAAGGCAGCACAAGATCAGGTCAGTCGGGGATACTTTCCTGCTTCTGAACCAGTCGGTGCAAATGAAGAGGATGATAAATCCATTTGCCACCATGCCGATGAGGGTTTCCAAAACCAGAAGTGCCAAGCCAATTGACAGTAAGGTGGACATCTTTCTGAACGCAAACGAAACAGTGGTACTTCTGCTGTGATGTCCACGCTTTCCCCAGTGCTGTCTTGTCAGAACTTTGGCCTTCTATTTATGTACAAAAATATCCGGAGAGGCTGGTGTTCATTTCCAGTGTCAACCCTGCTGAGATGCAAATATTAATGGAAAGGATTTTGCTACCAAATTTGTATCCTCGTCTAACATGTCAGATTTGTGCATTCTGTAATGCTTCCATCTTCACAAATGATGATGCAGTGTCCTTGTGGCCTGTGTCGGCTTAAAACAAACGTTTTACCAAATTCCGTTATTATTATTTCCACGAATTTGAAAGGCCTCAGTATTGACTGATGGTGGCTTTGTCAAGGAAGTCGCTCTAATTAGTTGATTAATTGAACCCTCAAAAATAGGATGTTGAATTTGACATAGAAATGCAAGTGATGTCCCCACATACAGAGGGCAGAGAGGCCCGAAAGAGAACTTACCATGACTGGAAACTTTGCAAGCTGAGCTTGCACTCACACAGATTCACATGTTTGCCGATGGACAGCTGGAGGAATAATGGCCACTTTTTCCCGGGAGCCCCTCCCTGCCCATCAGTGTTCCCTCTAAGCTGTGAAGGCTTGTGAGCAAAAATTCTACTTTGTGAGCTACTAGCATTAAAGTTGTGAGCAAGCTATTGGCTACTGAATTAATTAGTTTGCTCTGGTGCCATCCTTCCTGAGCTAAGACAAAAATGTGTGAACCAGAGGCTAAAAAACTGTGAGCTAGCTCACACTAACTCAGCTTAGAGGGAACACTGCTGCCCACCTCCCCAACAGTTGTACATCAGGGGAAGGAGCTCCTTGGAGCAGGATAAGGACAGGAATAGCAACAGGGTATTGATGGAGCACACTGTCATAACATCATGCAGAACAGAAAAAAAAGCCCTGGCGTTATTCCCGTTTGGGGGCTTTTCTGCCTTCTCATTTTTCTCCCTTGTGAGTTCCTGTCGCTTGGAGGAGTGTGTGTGTGTCTCTCTGTTCTGTGTATGTTTGCTCGCTCTAGTGGTCGACTTTATATTACATCATGCTATGCCTGGCACATCTGCCTCCAGATTTAAATGACAGGTTTTTATGCAGGACGTAAAGCAATGTAACATCAAATTGACCACCAGAGGGAGCAAAACACATGCAGAACAGAAAAAACCCTGAAGCAACAGAGACAGGAACACACTCACGCTTGTGGTTTTGTTTTTAAACAGAAGCAAACCATTCACAGCTCAGCCTGCCTTTTTAAGGAAAGGGGAAGGGGATCGTTGTTTCTGCAAATATGTGGAAGTTTTTTAAAGGAATTGCATTCCCTTGATGCAGCATTACTCCAGCTTGTCAAAATCAAAAAAGATTAAATCGGGTCTGGGGGAGAATCTTGAGGGTCACATAAGAACACAGGGAAGGTTTGAATGTGCATTGGGAGATACAGGGAAACCATGGCTCACAATAGAGAGGAAACAGACTACCCCAGAGGACTGTCTGGAATCTTGGTTGCATGGGTGATTTCACACAGAATCACATCAACAACCAGACTCCCATGGAAAATCACCCTGGTGTGAAATCAGACCTGGGTGGTGCTTTGGCCAGTACACCCTGCCAAGACTATGTGCTCCATCAACACCCCATTGTGATTCCTGTCTGTTATCCTGCTCTATGGAGTTCCTTCTCCTAACCTACAACTGTTGAAGAGGTGGGCGGGGAGGGGCTCCTGGGAAGAATTGGCCATTATCCCTCAGCTGTCCATTGGCAAACATGTGGATGTGTTGGAGTGCAAGGTCAGCTTGTAAGGTTTTCAGTTATCATAAGTTTTCTTTCTGGCCTCTCTGCCCTTCGTATGTGGAGACATCACTCATATTTTTATGTCAAGTTCAACATTTTATTTTTGAGTGTTCAATTAATTAACTAACTATAGTAACTTTCTTGACAAGGTCACAATCAATCAATACAGGGGCCTTTTTTAAGTCTCATTAGACCAGGCAATTTTATTATTTTCAGAAAGGAAGAAAAGAAAAAACTACAAGAGACATAGAACAACAACACATAACAGCAAGTAAAACGTAACTACAATAGTAGAGCTCATACTTAGTTTCAGATTAGCAGTTCAAATATAGTTGAATCTCAACATGTTTTACACACCTATACTGGTTTTACCATCAATAACTTTCATATTCAAATCATTTTGAATCTTTATGTATTTCGTTCAATCCATCTGTAAAATCTCCCCCAAGTTTCCATACAATGGCCTTCCAAACTCATGGAAATAATAAAGACAGGTGGAATTTGGCAAAACATTTGTCTTAAGCCAACACATGCCCCAAGAACACTGTATCATCATTTATGAAGATGGAGGCAAAGATTTGATATCTCTGTAGATACACAAATCTGACATATTAGAAGAGGATACAAATTTGGTAGCAAAATTCTTTCAGGAAATATTTGCATCTCCGCAGGGCAAACACAGGAAACCAAGACCAGCCTCTCCAGATGTTTTGATACATAAATAGAAGGCTGAAGTGTTGCGCTGTGTGGTGTTTACAGTACTGACAAGACATCACTGGGGAAAGTGTGGACATCACAGCAGAAGTACCACTGTTTCTTTTGTGTTCAGAAAGATGCCCACCTTACTGTCAATTGGCTTGGCATCACTTCTGGTTTTGGAAACCCTCATCGGCATGGTGGCAAATGGATCTATCGTCCTCTTCATTTGCATTGACTGGTTCAGAAGCAGGAAAGTATCCCCAACTGACCTGATCTTGTGCTGCCTTGGTCTGTCGAGATTTATATGGCAGGTGACAGTGTTCCTGATCGTAATTATGGCTTCCTTTTTCAAGTGCACCTTTGTACAGGTTAATGTATGGCTACTGTTTGAAATAATGTGGGTATTTACGAACACCGTGCACCTTTGGTTTGCTGCCTGGCTCAGTGTGTTGTACTTTGTCAAGATCGCCATCTTCTCCCACCCCGTTTTCCTCCAAGTGAAGCAAAGATTCTCCGGGCTGGTCCCATGGCTGCTTCTTGGCTCAGTGGTCTTCTCTGCTGCTGTGACCATTATTGCCACAGCCTCAACCTATGTCTTCTCCAGCTATCACCCCTACAAATCACTTCCAAGCAACAGCAGTGATTTAGAATGTGACACGCCCCACTTCTCTAGCTATTTTGCTATGCTATCCATTGCCCCCAATTTTATTCCATTTGTGTTATTTTTGTCATCATCTGTCTTCCTAATAATTTCTCTTTCAAAACACTTAAGGCGTTTGCAGCACAATGGAGTTGGTGTCATGGATCTCAACACACAAGCGCACTTGAGTGCCATCAAAGCTCTGGCTTCCTTTGCTGTTTTGTACCTAGCCAGTTTTGTAGCAGCCAATTCACTAATTATAATGCCCTGGATAGCCTACGAGCGCCATTGGACATCTACACTTGTTGAAAATGCGAGCGCTGTGTATCCTGCTGGGCATGCCGTTATCCTGATATTAATGAATCCCAAACTGAAACAGGCATGGGTCCATATGCTGCATCACCTAAAATGCTGGTTGTGAGAAGCACCATCTTAAAACCTACCCAAAGACCCTATGGAAAGGACATTCTCTTCTGCAAGAATCCCCCAAGATACCCTTGGGGGACAATCCCACAAGATGTCCTCCTAATGCAAGCCTCAGTGAATGTTTTCAGTGCAGTTTCTCGGGAAACCTTCCCAAAGGATTGTGACTTTCCATCCCACATTTTAAACGCAATACTTCATCTGCTTGCTTAATAGTTCTTGATGGTGCCTTCTGATCTGAGCACTTTCTCCACCTTCCATTCCAAACCGTGGAAATTTTTTAAAGCTTCCACATGATGTTGTGCTTATTCTGAGCCCAATTGGTATGGCTCTTGGGACTTTGCCCTTTGAGTCAGCATCTGTGGGCAGAGCTACTCAGTGCAGACTCTGCCCATAGCCTTTCCATGAGGGGTGCAAAGATAAGCTCCTCCCTCAAAATAGCAGAGTGAAACTCTGATTTCCCTCCCTCAGTGCTTTAAAGGGTTTGCTGGCGCAGGGCTTAGTAAGAAGAGGTCCTGCAGAGGTCCATAACAAACACACCACACAACAATTTTGGAATAAAAAACAGGCCACAGCTTTTATTGATTACAGACCAGGGAGCATTGGCGAAGCATGGGGGTGGATCCTGGAAAATCAAGTGACCCACCTGCCACCCGATAACCACGTCCCTCAGCCTGAGGGAAAAACTCAGGAGTGACAAATATTACTGGTATCAGAAGGGCGGCTGCTGCTGCGAGGTACCAATTTGACACCGTTATCCCGATGCGGGGGGGGAGACCTCCTCCAGCCCTCTTCTACCTGCACAGCAATCCGGCTTTTCAGGTTAGTCTTGGCCGTGTTTTTATTTACCAGCTGAGGGGCACCCTTGCTGGATTCCCTGCTGTTGGGGCTTTTGCACTGATGTGACTATGGAAACGAGGGTGGGTTGGGTGAGGGTGGTGACAGCAGTAAGCAGCAGTCAGCAGGGGGCATAGATGTCACCCCTGGACATCTCTACCCTGCTAACTCCTGCTTCTATAGTGGAGATGATTTTTCATTCTGCAGGAAAATAGAAATGGCTGCTCAGTAGTGAAAGTTAAGCTACTTCCCATTCAGAAGCCCTTCTGAACTTTATCCAAGCCATATATTGTTGCTATTAGTCTAGTTAGATTACGGTGAAGGAGAGGAGTCAGAAATGACAGAAGAATTATGAGGTCTCTTTTGACTGTGGGTGAGTCTCTGAACAGGCAATTCTGATGCAAACGTGGGATCTGACACATAGTTGGCAAAGGGTTCATATCAGCACTTTTAAAATGAGAGTCGATAGAGATTGCAGGCGTGGCGCGGCAGCACAGACGTGCTTATTCACACTGGCACTTCCAGGTTCGCAAAAGGGGACTTTTGCATTGTCAGAGACCCCCCGCTGCTCCAGGGAAGGAGCAGCAGATAACAAGGGACTAGATCCTGAAACCTGTGGGGGTGGCTACTCACAGGGAGCACCAGGGATCGCCCCCAATGCGGGATTCAAAGTCGAGCCCATTCACATGAGCAAAGCCGTTGCTCCTGCACTGAGGGGAGGGGGGGAGAGAAACCTACACCGAAGAAGTGCTCCTGTGAGTAAACCTTACAGTTTGGAATGGGTTTAAAAAGTCTGAACTGTTGCAACTTATAGCCCTAGAAGGGAGTAGCGAAGAAGGGTGGGCTCTTCCCCCCTGGAAAATAAGCAGCCAGCAAATAGGAAAGTTGGATGGCGGCAACTTATTAAAGAGGAGCAGGGTGAGAGTGATAGAGGAACAAACTTCTTTCATAGAAGGAATAGTTTTGGTACCTAAGCCAAATGGTGGGAAAGTGAGGAAACTCCGGCTATAAACCCCCAGTCTGAATAAAATAATATCGGTGGGGCTTGATGGGGATTGCAGAATGCTGAATGCCCTTTGTAAGATGGAGGGGGTCTATAATTAAAAAGGGAAGCTGTTGATTTGATGGAGAAGTAGCAGGAGCCCCCTTGCAGCGTTCTCAAATTTTAACCCTAATAGGGGCAAAGTGGAAGAATTGTATTCATCAGGAGCCCCATTTGCATCGTTCTCAAATTTTAACCCTATAGGGGCAGGGTGGAAGAATTGTTTTCATTGAGAGCCTCTTTGCATCGTTCTCAAATTTTAACCCTATAGGGGCAGGGTGGAAGATCAGAAGTTTGAGTTGCTTTAAGCTATCTTTAACTGTATCAACAGACCCCACTGGAGGGAAGGGACTACAAAATATTGACTGGAGAACTGGTTAAGCATTGAAGAAGAACAGAAAAGAAGGAGAAAGGAGCTGATGGTTAAAAAAATAAGTTTGCCAAGGCATAAAAAATAGGCTGGTGTTATATAAGGAAGATATTGGGGGGGGGCAAGTGGTAGTCCCAGTGTCCGTTGGTAGAATATTCTGTTAAAATTGTTGTGGAAAAGAGGAAGGAAGGAGTCTAAAAATATAGAAGAGATACTTCTAAACAATGTCTGGACAGAAAGACAATTTTTTTTAAAAAAAAGTTTTGTAAATAACCTGCTGGGTAACAATAAACAAATTCTGGGCGTGCGGCCAAAGCCCTCTAGAGTGTACCCAAACAGCCACCTGTTTAGCCAGGTTGTACAGTGTGTTCCCAAACATTTTGTAGGTGTAAGACAAATAATTTCTGGGCTTCTAAACTGTTAATTGGAGTATAATAAAATAAAAGAAGAGGAAGCAGGTTATAAGTCCTTGGGGGAAAGTGTATAAGTCTTAAGTTAGAGAACTTGAAATAAAGGGAGAGTTATCTTGGGCAATATGTCAAATCAACCTATCCAAGGAAAAAAAACTCCAGCAGCATCACCAGGAGTCTCTAGCTCTGCAATGGCAAAATTTGGAGCTCCAGTGCAAAAAGAAATGCAGGCATTAGTTCAGTTGATGATTTTAAGCACTGTTACCAAAGTAGTGGAGCCCATCAAGGTAGCAATGGAAGAAATTAGGAACTCCGTTCCATTAGCGGTGGATCCAATTAAATTAGTGATGCAAGAAATTAGAGATTCATTTTCTTTGGCTGTAGATCCCATCAAAATTGCGATGAAAGATATTACAGATCAATTCTTGCAGAGCTTACAGGCACTGCAGAAACAAATTATGGAGAACACCACAAAAATTATGGAGTTAGTACAATAGAGAAAATGGAGGCCAAGGCAAAAGAAATGGAGAGAAAAATTAAAGAAACAGATGAGAAACAAAATACTTTAGAACAAGATGTCACAAGACTCCAGGTGGAAAGAGCTGCCTTTATATTAAGATTTCAGAATGTTCCAGAAGAGAAAAATGAAGATTTGACAAATAAAATGGCTAAGTTACTGGCAGAGCATTTGCATATGGATGAGGAGAACATGATTTCTCAAGAGATAGATACGGCTTTTAGAATGAATTCTGCATATTCAAGACAATTTCAAGTACCAAGGGAAGTACAAATCTGATTCCATAAGAGAGCAGTAAGAGATAAGATACTGAGAGAAGTGAATGCTGCACCTTTGATGGTGAATGAAGTGGAGATAAATGTGTTAAAAGAAATTCCATGGAGGGTTCGGGAGAAGAGAAAGGAATACGCAGAACTGACGGCATTGCTGAGGAATAATGATATTAGCTACAGATGGATTCTACTCGACAGCCTGTTTTTTACTTATCGAGAGAAAAGATTCAGAATAACTTCAATTTTTAAGGCAATGGATTTCCTGAAGACATATGGGGATGAGTTGTCAAAAGAACAGGAAGGGAGAGAAGAAGGAGAGGAAGAAAACAGAGAAGGAAAGGAGCCTATGGGGGCATTTGCACCCTTGGTGAAACCTCAAAGAGTGAAAAGATACGGAATTAAGAGATCCCCAGTTGACACAAGACAACGGGTAAGAGACAAACAGGAACAACAGAATCGCAACCAAGATGGATAGAAGAAAAATAAAGTGTATCTCGATGAACATGAATGGCTTAAATGGACAACAGAAAAGGAGAAGAATATTTCATCAACTTAAAAAGCAGAACGTGGATATAATATGTTTACAAGAAACGCATATAAGAAAAGGAGATGAAAAACATTTAAATATTAAAGGAATAGGGAAGTTGTTTGTAGCCTCGGACGGGGAAAAAAAGAAGGTGGCTACTTATGTTAAAGAACGCTTGCAACCAGAATTAGTATATGCATCCCAGGATGGAAGAGTTCTAATGGTGGCTATACAGAGACAAGCTAAAAGGACAATTATAGTTAATATGTATGCACCGAATCAACATCAAGAAAAATTCTACAAAAATTTACAGAAACTCATTTCACAGCAAGACTTTCAAGAGATTTGTATAACTGGAGATTATAATGCAGTGTTTGATAAGAAGGAAGATAGAAAAACAAATGTTCAAAGAAAGAAAATGGGAGGTAATGAATTTCCAGAATCGCTATGTAAGTTGGTAGAAGAATGCCAATTAATAGATGCCTGGAGAGTGAGAAATCCAAAAAAACAGCAATATACATTTTTTTCGGCCAGACATGATTCCTGGTCAAGACTTGATATGTGCTGGATCTCAAGCACAATGACTAAGGACTTATTGGAAGCAGAAATTAAGGCTGGAACTTATGCGGACCATAGACCAATCACCTTGGAGTTGCAGGGGATAAGACCTATAAGCAGGTGGACTCTAAATGTCTTGATACTGAAGGATAAGAACCTAGTAAAGGGATTGAAGGAGGAGTTTCAACATTTTTTTAAGGAAAATATTCAGCCGGATATGCCTATGAAAACTGTGTGGGATGCGTTTAAGGCATATGCCAGTGGTCAGTTAATAAAGGAAGCTGCCAGGATAAATAAGAGGAGAAATAAAGAATATATAAACCTGCAAAAGGAAATCCAGGAGCAGGAGGAGAAAATAATGGCAAACCCAATGGAGACAAGACGACTGAGTAAGATTAAATTGCTATTACATAAGATGAACTGTTTACTTTCCCATGAATTAGCAAAGAAATTGGCTTTTGCTAAACAGAATTTTTTTGAAAATGCTAATAAGCCTACAAGATGGCTGGCTCACCAAGTTAGGCAGCAAAAAGAAAAATCATATATAAAAATTCTAAGAAAACAGGATGGAGAGGAATCAAATAGGATTCAAGAATTGAAAAATATAGTGGAAAATTTTTACAGAGAGCTATATAGAAAGACTGAAACTAACATAGAAGAAATAAATCAGAATCTGGAGAAACATCAAGTTAAAAAATTACAGAGGATCAAAGGAAAATACTTAACCACCCAATTGCGATGATGGAAGTGGTAGAAGTAGTCAAAAGGCAAAATAGGGGCAAAGCACCTAGACCGGATGGACTTCCTATAGAATTTTATGTGGCATTTGAAGAACAACTTCTTCCACAGCTGAAAGAGATATGTAAGAAAACGATGGAAGGGGACGAGATTCTGGACTCGTGGATAGAGACAGTAATATCTTTAATACATAAATCAAACACAGATGAAAAGGAAATTTAGAATTACAGACCAAGCTCCCTATTAAATGCAGATTACAAGATTTTTGCCTCTATCATAGCAGAAAAAATAAAGAGAATATTGTCGAAAACAATTTATAGAGATCAAACGGGATTTCTACCTAAAAGACAAATAAAAAACAATTGAAGGTGCATTTTGGATTTAATAGAATATTATGAAGTACATCTGGAAAAGACATTAGCACTGGTTTTTTTAGATGAAGAGAAGGCCTTTGATAATCTGAACTGGCTTTTTGTAATGGAAACTCTGAGGGAGGCTGAGGCAGGAACGGAATTTATCCAGATGATCCAAGCTATATATACTAGTCAAACTGCAGCGGTTATGATTAATGGTGATTGTACAGAAAACTTTAAAATACAAAAAGGAACAAGACAAGGTTGCCCTTTATCACCATTATTGTACATCTTTGCTTTGGAGATATTAAATGAAGCGATAAGAAATGACAAAAAGATTAGGGGACTAAAGGTGAGTGGAGAAGAATAGAAACTTTTGGCTTTTGTGGATGATCTTGTATTTATACTAGAGGATCCACTCTCTTCAATCTCTGAGCTGAATAGGGCACTTTGGGAGTATGGCCAGGTGGCAGGGCTGAAAGTCAATATAAATAAAACAAAAATTATGACTAAGAATATGAGGATTGAGTAGACAGACAAGCTACAAGCGGCCTCGAGCTATCAGTTATGTGAAAAAGTAAAATATTTTGGAATTAACTTGACAAATAAATGTAGTTCTTTGCAAGAAAATAATTACAAGGAATTATTGAAAGTGATGAAGCAAGACTTAAGAAAGTGGAAGGATTTACAAATATCGTTGATGGGGCGAATAGCTTTAATTAAAATGAATATCCTTCCAAGATGGATTTTCTTATTTCAGACAATTCCGATCTTGCAAAACTTTGGGCTATTTAGAGAATTAGACTAGCTTGTTTCAAAGTTTATTTGGCAAGGAAAATGTCCAAGAATAAGATTGAAGGCACTGCAGGAGTTAAAAGAAAGAGGCGGCTTTGGATTACAGAATTAGTCATTGTATTATAGAGCAGCAGCATTTGCCTGGATCAGGGAATGGATTATGTTGGAGGATAGGAGGATGCTGAGATTAGAAGGGCATGACCTAATGATGGGCTGGCATGCTTTTCTATGGTATGGAAAGGCCCTTGCACATAAATATTTTAAGCAACATTGGCTACGTGCATCATTAATGAAAGTGTGGGAAGTTGTAAATAAGAGCTGGTTTAGAAAGATCTCTAAATTGATCACACCGTTGGAGCCATTTACTCTACCTAATCTTTATGATGAGGAACCACCAAGGAGATATATGGATATACTGGACTCTAGAAATGAACTTAAATTGGAAGAAGATCTATCATGGTGGCAGAGAGCACAGATAGAATCCAGATACACTGAGGATAAGGAGATTGGGTTCAATAAGAACCTCAGAGATGGAAAAGATCTTGATTGCCCCAGAGGAGAAATTTATAAAGAAAGTTTATATAATTATGTTAAAAGAAATGATGGCAGACGAGATTGTTAAAAGTAATATGATCCAGAATTTAGTTTACAATATTGATCTTGAACAATGAGAACAAATATGGAGTAAAAATATTAAAATAACTAAAGTGCTAACTTATAGAGAAAATATATATAAGAAGTGATGGTATGTAACACCAGAGAGAATTGTGAAATATGATGATAAATGTGCTAATAAGTGTTGGAAATGTGAAAATAAGACAGGTTCATTCTTTCATATGTGGTGGAGCTGTGAAGTTACTAAAAAATACTAGGCACATCGGCTGATACAGAAAATCTTAGGTACAGTAATACCATTTAAACCGGAAGTACTGCTATTAGGTATACTACCTAAGGAGATGAACAGAGATGATCATCACCTGATAGTATATTTGACTACTGCAGCCAGGATTTTATATGCAAAGTACTGGAGGACTACCCAAATACCATCAAAACAAGAATATATTGCTAAGATTCTGGAGGTGGCAGAGATGGATAAACTGACTTTGATCATAAAAGGGCATACTGAATCCATCTTTCAGAACACTTGGTCGCGATTTTATGATTGGTACAATTTAAACGAGTAGATGGTGTTAGTTTAAAAGCAACTAGATAGTGGTTAGAAAAAACTTTAATGTAAGTAGGCTGAAAGCTGAAAAAGATACTCACATAAATGGCAAAGGTATAGAGGTAATAAGAGGTAGGGCATACTTAAGTTGATTGTTAAGCAATAGTGATCACCCCCGTGTATGTTTTCTGTTATATGTCTGTGTATATTATATTGTTATGTGGGAAAATAAAATTAAAGTCTGTCCTTTGGGGCAGTTATAAAAAAAGAAAAGAAATGAGAGTCAATAGAGGCATAGAGTTAGCTGGACTAAGGGTAGGATTTTTTTGCTATATAAATATATAAACATAATTATATCATCATAATTATATTTACCTAGTCCATTTTAGTCCCACGTGTTTCCCCATAGAACTTGGGGGGTGGCCACATTCTTCTTTCCTCCATCTTCACAACCTTGTGAGTTAGATTGGACTAAGGGAAACTGAGTAGCCCAGGATCTTACAGGGAGTTCCATGGCAAGCAGTGATTTCAACCTGGATCTCTCCAACCCTGGATATCTCCAACCTGTTTACCTCCACTGGATGGGTCACTGGCCTGATCCAACATTGGCTTCTCTTATGTTCTTATGTTCTTAATGTTGGCCTGGAAGACTTTAGAGCTAGTGATCATGCTGATCTAATCTGACACTAGATGACAGCCAACAGGAGCCAGTTCTGACCGGTTCAGGCAGGTGCTGGCAAAGCTTTGCTCATAGGGACTCAGCAGCAAGCTGATTGGTTGTTCATGTGCATGTATTCTGTATCTTTCCCCCTTCTGTCCTTATGCGGTGTATTGTGGAGCACTTTGCTGGTGAGCTGTACATAACTGTAAATAAACTGTACATAGTTAACCACAAGACGGTGTCGGTGTGGCTGCTGCAGTTAACTCTCAGCTGGACAAGCCTGGGCTTGTATTTCAAGGGAACAGGGCCACTCTGCCCGGTAGCAGAGACCTCAACAGGGTTGTGGGCCCAGCAATAGCAAACAAGAATTGACTTTTGTGGGCCTACCAGGAAGAGCGGGAATGTTTGGAACAGTGAGAATTTCTGATTGTCACAGGTAGGAGGGGAAGATGGATTGGAGGCCTGCTGCTCCTCCAATCAGAGAATGAGAAGAGGGACTGGACAGAGAAAGAGGCATGACAGAAGATGGGAGGGACTACCTTCCATATCATCCCCTCGTTGACAGGTGCCCCGCCCCCCTCAGCCAATGAGAGCTCAGGGATTAGTCCCGCCTCCCTGCTGCGAGGCAAGATGGCAGCCTCCATGAGGGCCATGCTTGCAGGGGCAAGATGGCGGCCTCCCTGAGGGCCATGCTTCCAGGCAAGATGGCTGCCTCCCCTGAGGACCATGTGTTGGGCTTTCTCCCCCCACCAGCCATGGAAATGGGGCTCCAGGCTGGGAAATGGGTTTCTGGGTGTTTGAGGGGCTTTTGTGCTTATGTTTTTGTGTGTGTGTCTGATCCCTGGAAGGGGCTTTTGTGCCGTGTGTCTGGGGAGTGCTTTGAAAACAGTTTGACTGTGGTATTTGTAACCATGCTTGTGCTAACATAGATCCAGGGGAGATTTTTTGGGGGAGCTCCCGAGGAGCAGAGAGAGAGAGAGAGAGAGCAAAAGGAAAAAAAGCTTTTAGAATCCTGCTTCAGCCAGGAGTAGATAAGGAGACACAGGCAGAGACTCCACACAGAGCCTGCCCCCCCCACATGCTAACATAGTTTTGTGCCCCAGGGAGATCCTGGGGAGCCCCCCACCCCATAGAGAGCCTGGGGACCCCCCTCCCCGTTGCATGCCCCCACTCCCTCTGTAAGCCCCAGACCCAAAAGCAGTGGGGTTTTCAGCAGAAAGGAAACAAGTCTGCTTTTAAAAATGCTGTCTGCAGCCTCGGGTCCAAGTGGGAGAGACGCTGCATTAAAGAGACACAGGCAGAGACTCCACACAGAGACTGTCCCTTCCCCCCATACACGGATGAGAGAGGCCAAAAGGTTTTATAGGCAAGGTTTTTTTTAGGCAGGCACCTATATGCCAGGAATAGAGTCCCCCTTAGCAGAAAGAATTCCACACACACACACACACACAACACCCACACACCCACGCTGAAGCCAGGGGATGGGAACCAAACAAACAAGGTTCCCCCACAGAGGAAAAAAAAGCTGAATCACACCCCACAAGCCAGCCCCACAGATCCCCTTCAAAAGCTTCACTCATTTGCCTTTTGAAAAGAAAGACAGGCAGAAAAACCAGGCAGAGAGAGAATTCCAGCCAGCCACAAGGGGAAAAAAAGTTGATTCAAAAGCCATAGTTTCAACTCATAAGCAGAGTTCTTACTTACTGTGGAGTGCAGAATGCCAGAGGAGGCCCCCCCAAGTTTCCATCCTTTTTTAAAGGAAAAAAAAAGCACGCAAAACCCCCCAGTTTTACAAGCAAACTTTCCCCCAGGACAGCTGTGTATTGGAGAGAGTTTTTCAACAGAACAAACAGCCCGCGCTGAGCTGCAAGTGGGCAGGGCACACATTCCCCACCCCCACCAAAGGCAGACTTCCAGTTCAAAGACAGACAGGCCCTCTGGATAGAGAGATAGGCGGGATCTTTAGCCCTCAGCCAATGAGAGCTCTCTCTCTCCAGCCCGGCTAAATTTCAATGTCACCCACTGCAGAGAGGCGGGCTCCTGAAGCTTTCTCCTCCTCCGCCCCCCCTCCACCCTCCTGCTTGCCTGCCACAATCTCCAGGCTAGGGCTGGAGAATCTCCAGGCGACCCTGTGAATTAAGGGGTAAAAACTGCCTTGGGGGAAATGGCAGGCATGTAGGAGACAGTTGCCCAAGCAGCACACTTTTAGAGGCAGGGAATCTTATAAAACTTAAGGGAATGCATTGGCAAGCCACAATTTTTTTTTGCCCCCAGGGAGCCTCTCTGAGAGGTGGGGGGCAGTCCCTTTGCCTTTGCAGGAAATGTTCCTTTGCAGGGGAGTGGGCTAGCCCCCCCCCTCAGCAGCACACACATAGCACAAGAAATAAAACAGAAGGGGGGGTTGCCAACGCCAACCTTGCGAGGTAGGATGGGGGGAAGGTTGATTTTTTGGCCGTTCCACACCCCCCCCTGCATCACAGGGGTGTCTACCCTGCAGCATTCAAACGAGCCAATGAGAGCAAGGCGTGCTCTTTAAAAATGGGTGACCCGTCCACCCACAGCGCCTGCTTCTGCTGCTGCTGGTTCCCCAGAGCCATGGAAGATGCCATCTACGAGGAAATGGATGGGGGAAAGTGGATCCTGGAGAGGAGCCCATTTATGAAGAAATGATTCCCCTGGAGACTATCACCCACAAAGAGGCGGTGGTAGATGGGGGAAAACTGATGCTGGAGAAGAAATGAAGCCTGGGGCGCCTGAAGGATCTGAACCCGTGAAAGAGGCGGCTGTTGTTGAAGAAGAAGAAGAAGAAGAAGAATGGGAAGGCTGTGTTCAGAATTTAGAAGAGGATGTAAGTAGCATGGGTGAGGTAGGGAATGGGGAGTTGGGAAGAAGGGAGGGGGTGCAGGTGTAGAATAACAGAATTGTCTGTCTTGCAGCTGGAGGATGAAGGATTGCCTTCAAGGGTGATTAAGGATTTAATTGAGATTTGTCACAAGCCGGTGAATGAAAGATGTTGTTCCCACTGTGGAGAAATAGCGTGGTATCAAGAGAACAGTTGGTTGAGAGAGGTTGCCGTGAAAGAGGCAACTGAGAAATCTGGACAAGACGACGGGGAAGAAGAGGAGGAGGAGGAAGTAGAAAAAGAAGTGTGTGCCGAAAATTTCATAGAGGAGGTAAGTAGCAAGGTTGGAGGTGTGGAGTGTGTGTGTGTGTGTGTGGGGGGGGGGATCTATCGACAGAAGGAGATAACACGGCCGCGTCATCTGTCTTGCAGCTCACATTTGAAGAAGTGCCTTGGAATCTGTTTACTCAAATTGTGGAACTCGCTTTTAGAAAAGTGAATCCGTCCTGTTGTCCTTCTTGTGAAACAATAGCGTATTACCAAGACCACAGTTGGGTGAGAGCGGACGCCAAGAGGCAGAAGCCCCCTGCGTGGAAGAATTATTTCCCGATGTACGTGTTTTTTGGGGTTTTTTTAACGGTTCTGAGGGTGTCTGGATGTAAAAAGAGTGAAACTTAGGCATGTGTTTCTTTTCCCCAACAGATAGGAAGGGTTCAGAACTTTTCAGAGGCTGCAAAGAACTTTCCTGGGAAAGCTGACCCGCGCTGCTGCTTATACTGCAAGCGTCTATCTTACTTTCAGCATTCGGATGGTGAAAGTGATTCTTCAGATTCTGAGGAGTCTGGGGCAGATTCGGCACGTGAGGCCCCGGAAGATTCGGGGGTTGAAACGGTGCCCGAAGCCGCGGGAGGTGCAAAGGAACCTCCGCCTTCTCGGGCAACAACCCCAGAGCCTGTGAGGGAGGCCGATTCTACCCAGGGTGAAGAAGAAAAGTGCCCTTGCGTTCAGGCTTTATTTCCGGATGTAAGTGTGGCCAAAGAGGGAGCCCCCCATCCCTACCCCCACCCCACCACGCGTGTGAATGGAACGATGTTTGAGCTAAAAAATGTTTTTTTCTTTGAAACAGGTGTGGGACGAGCCCGTTGATTTTACCCTTCTGGCCGGCCGCGTTCATGGGCGAATAAATCCGGACTGCTGTTACCGCTGTGGGTTGGTCGAGCTGGCGCAAAGGCTCAGCCGTGGAGAGTTTGGAACGGGGGTAGATTTGCCAAAGATGAAGGTGATCGAGATGGACGGATCACAACTGCACGCTTTCCTGCAAAGGAAAATGATGGAACGCGCCGAACAGCTGAAGCAAATCCGGGAAGAAGGAAAACGGAAGGAGTCGGAGTGAGGGGTGGGTGGGTGATCCAACTATCTGTATATATATTTCTTTGCTGTCTAATAAAAAATACTTTCATTGTGGCCAAAGAGAGTGCAGTGTCATGGCCGGCCTGACGAAGCTATTAAAAGGAATTTATTACAATCCCAAGAAGGTTGGAAGCTTTGGAGGGGTCGAATCTCTTTTTCGGGCCGCGTCCGAGAGGGGGCATAGGGTGAGCAGAAAAGAAGTGAAAGCTTGGCTCAGTGAGCAAGATGCGTACAGCATCCATAAACCAGCCAGGGTGCATTTCAAAAGAAACAAGGTAATCGTGGGGGATATCGATGAGCAGTGGCAAGCGGACTTGGTAGATATGCAACAATACTCCAAGTACAACGGGGGTTATAAATACATTTTAACGGTGATAGACATCCTGTCTAAATACGCGTGGGCCGTGTCTCTGAAAGATAAGGGTGGGACAGAGGTGTCGGCCGCTTTTAAAAGCATTTTCCGGGAGTCGGGGCGAGCCCCTCGGAAGCTGCAAACAGACAGGGGCAAAGAGTTTCTCAATAAAAAAGTGGGTGCGCTGTTAAAACAACAAGGAATTCACCACTTTGTCACCAATAATGAAGTCAAGGCCTCTGTGGTGGAAAGATTTAACAGAACTTTAAAGACCAAAATGTGGCGATATTTTACAGCCAATAATACTTTTAAGTATAGGGATGTGCTACAGGCCCTGGTCAAAAGCTATAACCACAGCTACCATAGAACTATTCAGACACGCCCCGTAGACGTGAAGCCTTCTAACGCGCTCGCCGTGTGGAGGCGCGTATACGGCACGGTCTTGGGTCCCCCCCCAAAAGAAACACGGTCTCTGTTTACTAAAGGGGACCGCGTGAGGGTCTCTAGAGCAAAGGGGACCTTTGAGAAGGGTTATGAACAGAATTTCACCGAAGAAATTTTTATTGTAGAAGGGGTGAGTCAAAGGGGTGAGAGGCCCATGTACCGGCTGGTAGACTTTGACGGCGAGCCGATCCTGGGAGGGTTTTACCCGGAGGAGCTGCAGAAAGTGTGCCATTGGAAAGACAGAACATACAGGATCGAGAAAATTATAAAAACCAAGACAGACAAGAAAAAAAAGTTTTTCTTAGTCAAGTGGAGGGGTGGCCTTCTAAATTTAACAGCTGGGTGGCTGCTGAAGACATCACAGAGCAGGATGGAAGATGAAGGGTTTTACATCACGCTTCCCAGCAACGCCTCTAAGGATCTATTTCCTGAAAATACCAGTTCCGCATTCACGGTGCGTCTGTTTAAACCTCTGGAGTTGCGGGGGGAGTGGGAAGCCGGGTTGGTCGAAATTCTGTACCCCCGCACCTGGTACACTATCAGTAAGCCTCAGATGTTCCAGATCTATACCGAGACGACGAGAAACGAATTCCAGTTAAGGCAGGGCTATTATGAAGACGTTCGTCAAGTGTTAGATGCCATGCAGACGGCTGTAAGGAAACAGTCCGAGACACCCCCCGATGTGCGTTTCTTTTACGACCAAACGACGGGGAAAACCAAATTTACCGGGGCTAATATCACCCACTACATATTGGGTGACGAATTAGCGCAGCTGCTGGGGGCTCCGCCTAACACCCCATTCAAAAACATTCAACACGCCACGGATATTTCTGGGGGATTTAACTCTTTGTACTTGTACACGGATATCATAGAACACCAGCTGGTGGGGGACACTGCCGCTCCGCTTTTACGCTGTGTCCCGGTAAGAGGAAAAGTTCACGAGTTTATCACGGTCATCTATGACGAGCCCCACTACCTTCCCATCAATAAGCATCACATCGGAACCATCCACATAGAAATAAAAACGGATCAGAACCAACCCGTGTCATTCCGTTACGGCAAGGTCATCGTAAGGCTGCACTTACGACCGCGGAGAAAATGGTGATTGTGAAGGATTACGGGGACCCCGCGATGTATAGGGGCTATTACCGATCTCAGGCCGGTTATGCTCTCCCCGGATTTCACGGGGCGCCCGTTATGTACGGATCGGGTGTGGGGGGGATTTTCCGGAGGCTTTTCCGAATGGCTGTACCGCTTTTCAGAAAAGGGGTGGACATTGTCAAGCCGCACTTGAAAACGGCCGCGCGCAATATTGCCCAGGACGTCGTGAGCCACGTGACCAGCAGAGTTATGAATAAACTTGACCCCCAGGAGGGGTCGGGCTTTCTGTATCTTAAAAGAAGGGGAGGTCTTAAAAGAAAGCGGTCTACCACGCGCAAGGGCCCCCCGGCCCCGTTAAAAGAAGCCGCGGGGGACCCAGGAAGCAAAGGTCCCTGAGGAAGAGGGGAGGGAAGAAGAGGCGGGGGAAGAAGAAGAAGAAGCGGGCTCTTAGCGGAGGGCTCAAGGACGTTCTATAAGCGGCCATGGCTTTCATCCACTGTGGCTCGGACGAGTGTGTCAAGTCCGAGCTCGACCTGTTCCAGATCGCCCCGACCCAGACCTGCATCGAGAAAAGCCTGTACATCGAAGTCCCGCCCCTGTCAGCCCTCACAGGATCTACGCCTCTAGAGTTTTTCATAGCCGGAAATGGCGAAGATTACCTCGATTTAAATAATACGCTCTTGTATGTGAAATGTAAAATTACTCAAGCGGATGGCACCGACATTGCCGCCGACGCGAGAGTGGCGCTGGTGAACTACCCGATCGCTTCCATGTTCAGCCAGCTGGACGTCACCATCGGTGACCGCCTGGTCAGCCAGAGTAACAACTGCTACCCCTACAGGGCTATTATGGAAACGATGCTCAACTATAGCTGGGAAACCCTATCTAGTCAATTTTCTGCAGGGGGTTTTATAAGGATACGGCGGGGGACCACGACTCCACCGTCTTAGCAAATCCTCCACCCAACTTAGGGTTTGCCAAGAGAGCGGGGCTCTCCTCTGGGAGCAGGGTGATGGACCTTTTAGGCCACCTCCACGCCGACTTATTTTTTCAAGAAAAACTGCTATTAAACGGGGTCGATGTGAAAATCAAGTTGACCCGCAGCAGAGACTCTTTCTGCCTGATGAGCGGTGCAGGAGATGGGACACGCTTTAAGCTCCAGATAGATTCCGCTTCTCTCTTTGTGAAAAAGGTGAAAGTTGCGCCGGGGGTCCGTCTGGCCCACGCTGAAGCACTGCTGACATCTACCGCAAAATACCCCGTGGACCGTGTTGGCGTGAAGGTGTTTAGTATCGCCGCCGGTGCCCGTGTGAGCAACCAAGACAACTTGTTTTTGGGCCAGCTCCCCAAAATGGTGGTCCTGGGACTGGTGGACAACGATGCTTTCAGCGGCAGCTTCACCAAAAACCCTTTTAACTTTAAGCATTACAACATTAACTTTGTAGCCCTGTACGTGGATGGAGAGCAGATCCCCTCCAAGCCCTTCCAGCCTGACTTTGTGGCGGGGAACAGCGTGAGAGAATACATGAGCCTCGTGCAAACGGCCGGAAAGCACCTTCAGGACAGACCTCTCCTAATCGACCGTGACGAGTTCCGCCTGGGATATACCCTGTTTGCTTTTGACCTGTCTCCCGACCAAGAGTGTGCCGACCATTACTCCCTGATCAAAACAGGGAACCTGAGAGCGGAAATACGTTTCGCCGCCGCACTCCCCCAAACGGTCAACTTGATCGTCTACGGGGTGTTTGACAACGTCGTGGAGATCAACCACAACCGCAACGTGCTCTTTGACTACATGTAAGATGGACACGCTCGAGTTATCACGCGCCTTACTAGGCAACCCCCACACCCGAAAAAGCTTCTTGAGCATCTTCCCCAGCGATCAGCTTCCTGCCGAAAGACTGACCCGGAGGCCCGTCTCTTTAGTGGTGAACACGCACCCCCACAACCTCCCCGGGGAACACTGGCTGGCCATCTACCTCCCGGACCACGGCGGCTGTGAGTTTTTTGACTCGTATGGAGTCCCTCCCTTTAGTCGCATTTTCCCCCCTTCTATTATGGATTTTTTAAATAAAAATTCAGAGGAGATACATTTCCAGCCAAACAGACTGCAAGGACCGACGTCTAACACCTGCGGCCATCACTGCCTGTTTTTTCTCTACCACCGCTGCCGGGGCACCCCCTTCCACACGATCGTGAAGATGTATTCCCCCAACCCCCAGCAAAATGACAGGATGGTCATGAGTTTTGTGAAAAACATCGGGAAGAATTCAAGGACTTTACCGAACATGTTCACCCCCGCCCAATCCTGTGTTTCTTGTACCCCCTAATAAAAGGCTGTTGGAACCTTAATACGGGTAAATGCGTCTTTTTCAAAAAAAAAACATTCAGAGGCGAAGGTTTACATTTCAAAAAAAAATTTTTTTATTCTTCTTTAGTCAGCCATTGGTGCGTATGTTGTTTCTTCCTTCTTTTCTTTTTAGCAGAAGAAACAGGCGTGCGGTTTAAAATGGGAGGTGTGGGGTTTTTCAAGTCTTCTAACATTTTTCTAGCGGCCGGGGTACCGGCTACCGAAGAGGGGACGTTGAGCTCGGCCAGAGCCGACATAAACACATCCATGCCTTTAGGTGGGGAGACAGAAGAAGGTGTGTGTGTCCGAGTAATAGCCTTGACCAGGTCCAACAGGTGGCTTCCGGCGACCGGCGTCCCTCTATAAAGAAAAGTTCCCCTTTCGTCCCAAGAGGCTATTTCTCTGTTTTGATTCATTTTCTTTAGCAGCACGCGGGCGTTGTTTCTGTATCGAGGGGGTAGCGAATCTAACACCTCTTCAAAAACATCCACATTCTTTTCATCAACGTCTGCCGCTAACGTGGGTTGGGGGAGATACAGATTCAGTTTACTTTTCTCTTCTTCCCCCATTCTGACGTGCGTTAGATATTTCTGAAGGAGAGAGGCGTAGACTTTGGCCTTCTCATATTCCGGCAAGTCCGTTCGCTCCAGAACGGTTTTCATCTCCCTGTCTAGAGAGTTTACGACCGTGTGTCTGATGGGTTCCCCCTCCGGGGGGCGCTGATGAGACAGACGCTCCATTTGCTGGCTAGGGACCAGGTACATCTTCTCGGCATGCTCCATCAGGAAGGGGATAAAAGGCTGGTGATCAGGGGCAGAGCGAAACCCAGCAGGGCGCCGATGAAGCCCCCCTGCTGCCTCACCAGCTTCTTCTTCTTTGTAAGAGGGGTTTTAGAGCTGCTCAGGGATTTAATGACGGCCCGTTTTTTCCGCAGGAAAGTCTTCTGCCGCGGTGAAAGGGGAATGACGCCTTTCAGCGTGTTTAGGGCTATCTCCGCAATGGCCTTGACGAGATCATTGGGAGCGGTCCCCAAAATAGCCTTTCTCAGGCGCGGGGGAGATTTGGAGACGAGTTTCAGGAGAGCGCCGTTTCTTTTTAAGCAGGCTGACATGCTTCCGCTGTGGCGGGCGTCCGCTCATGAAAAGCTCTGGGGAGTGGTGTGTCAGCGCCTTTTAATTCCTCCCGCCGTTTTTTTAATAACGTAGCATGCGGGGAGGTCGGGGGGGAACATACCTGTGCGCAGCCTGTAGGGCTCTGGAGTGGTCGCGTTTAAATCCACCACCAGGTACCCGAAGGGCTTTGCCGTGGCGTCTTCATAAGCCTCCATAAAAAAGGCTGCTTTCCCCGGGTACATCTGCCTGGCCAGAGTAGCTATTTGTAATTTATCTCTCGGGTTTTTAAATAACACCATGTACTTAGTGTTCAGGGTGATGGTTCTGCTGCTCTTACCCTGGCAGAACAAATTCTGCACGATGTAAATGATACTCAGATTTCTGTGGTGGACGTATTTGGTGAAAGCATTTTCAATCTCCCCGTTATCAGAAGCAGACATCATGAGATCGTCCAGCACAATCAAAGTTTTTTTATTACACGGCATCAACACAGGATCAGTCAAACTCAAAGGCAGTCCTTCAACAAACTTTATAAAAGCATAACGTCTGAGCAGTTCATCATACATCGGTTGCCAGCATGCATAAAACCACACAATATTTTCAGGCATGTCAGAAAGCGTAGAATTAGCATTCATGAGCAAGTTTTTAATGAAATAACTTTTCCCACAGTTACTGGGACCCGCGAGGATGGCCGAGAAAGGGTGACGCCACCTTGTATCCATTTCAGTAGCCGTAGGGCACGCTCTTAAACTCCTCCCTGAGCACCCTCTTGTCGTACACTACCTTCTGCGTTTTAGTGAGATTTTTAGTTTTGATGACAAAGTTCTCTTTGTCTCTGACGATGCCCGGGTGGCTTACGGTGATCTTGCCGGGCTCTGCCCCAGAACAGTAGGTGAACACTAATTCTTTTAGACTGTCAAAGTGGATCTTTTCCCTATTAGCGACATTCAGCGTAATGCCCTTTACCTTGAGACACACCTCCCCTCCCGACAGCCTGTAGGCATAAGTCTTTGGGCCAGCAGAAACAAATTCTGTGATATGCTGCCCGGTGGGGACCTCGCTCGTCAGCTCCCCTAAATAGTCACCCAGAGGAGGGTTCCAGTCACCGGGGTGGCTGAAAAATATTACAGAATCGGTATCGTGGTATAAACACCGCGGCCCCAGCCGGTCCAGCAAACCGTAGAGCTCCAACCGCGCATAAGCGGTGGTGAAAGCGGCGATGTATACGTTTGTGTTACCCGGAGATGTTATACGGTCCCCAGCGTGTTTCCAAGAAATGCACGCCGCCTCCTCGCTGATAAAACTGCACGTGCTGACTTCATAAGAGTCGGAAAAAAGCAATTCAAAGTACCGGTCCGGATCTCTTGTAATTTCTGTCGTTGGCAAGTTTGTTCTCTGTGCAAATTTACCCCACAGAGAATTGAGAAACAGCTTAGCAATCTGGCGCTTTGCAGGGTTGTGGCTGATGTGGTCTGGGCGCAGAAGGACTCCCTCCTTTTTATAAAAATCAGTGATGTATTTCTCTTTATCAGCCTCTGTCACACACCAGTCTGGGTAGCCAGACGCTTCCTGTTTCTGCCTGAGATGTTTTTTTATGTAAGGCTCAAACAGCTGGCAGGATTTAGCTTCGAAATGCCAAACCTCATAGATTTTGGCAACTTTGTACCCGTGGGCCAGAGCCACCTGCAATTCTACAGTGACCCAAGTGCCCACTAGAGCCCTCTCCTCATCGCTATGCGTGCATGTTTCCTGCTGTTTTGTTTCAGCACACGTCCTGCACAGTGTGAAAGACAGCTTCCCATTAGCCTTGGAAGGCAACACAGGGAAAAAGAGCCCTCTGGGGGGATAGATTTTGACTTTGGCCAGTCCAAAATAATCTGTCAGAGGACCAAAATTATTCTGAATGATCTCAGGGTGTCCTAGAGGGTACATTTTCCTAGCATTCACAAAGGGGTACAGGCTGGTGAAATCATAGTAGTGGATCTCCTCCCCCGCCTCAGCTTTGTAGTAGAGGGTAATGGCATTAGTGCGTCCCCCAAAGAGCGCGTCTCTAGGAAACAGTGGGTCAGGAAACTGCATCTCCTTAAGAAAGGCTTTCACAGACTCATCCGTGTTCTTTAGGTGATTCCACTCATGCTCCCAGATGCTCTCCACTTCAAACCCCATTCTTTTAAGGTTATCGCTTCTCTGCCTGGTGTCGCAGTAAAGCTGATCAAACGTTTTCCCCATGATTTTGTTGAATCTGTCAGATTCATAACATACTAAACACCCGTGCCATACACATCCAAGAAATGACCACGCCCTTTTCCTACCCTGCACTATGGCATAGCCATCGAGGAAATATTTTCCTACCTTAAATTCACCCCCCTTTAGCGCATGGCGGATCTGAACCTTTTCAGAGTGCTCTTTGTAGCAGAGCCACTGTATAGAGGCGGATGAAAACCTCTTTGTCTGCCTGTTATACCCATCGGGAGGGGGAAGGGCCACTGTGAGGGGGCGCAGAAAATTAAATCTGAACATAGCTAAACAGACACCTGCCAGGGTGAGGTATTGTAAGGGGTCTATGCAGAGGATGCCTTGTGATGTCATTTCCATAATCTCAGATCTGTACAACGTACAAGCCTGCTCCAAGATGTGAACATCCTGCTGGCAGTAATAAGCTAGTTCTTTTTGGAAATCAAAGACGTTAGAACGGTTTTCCTCATGCCATTTTAAAAAAGCCTCCCTGTCTTGTGGCATCATCTGATCTACCCCATAGTACTGGGGATCGGGTAGGGGTCCCACATAATCTTGATTTTGAGCCGTGTTGAAAAAATGAGGAAAGTACCCCTTAGACCCCTCAAAACCTAGAGCTTTGGGGAGTTTTGCCAGAGCCATCGGTAGATGGTTCAGAGAGTCAATGAACTTAATGTCCAGACTTTTAATCGTGATGCACATGAGCTTCCCACCCATAGCAACCAGTTCGGGGTCCAGCCTCTCTTCGATCAGCTGCCTAACAATAAAATATCCATCATAAAATTTCGAGTTATGGGCTATAAAAATGGTTTTTTTAAATACCTTTCCGGAAGTTATCGTCTTTATAAAGTCATACAAGCACGTGTCACCACGAAATTCCCAACTCTGCCCGCTCACCTTCCATTCGGTGTCTGCTCCGAAAGCTTTAGCAAAGATGTAATTCGGCTCGTGAATACCATCGGGGTGATCTTGCCGACATTCAAAATCATAAAATACATACTTTGCTGAAACGGTCGGTTCTTTCAGAGGTTCTAAATAACACAAGTCGTGAAAATCTTCATTTTCTCCCAACGTTCCCCGACACTGCCAACACACCCTGCCACGGCACTCTTCATACTGGTGGCTCATACCCACGTAAGACCTGCATTTTTTACACCATACCCTGGAGGGGCATCTGACTTTATTCTGGGCCGCCAGCTCCCCGTGGCGTTTAAAGCAAAAATCACTACTACAATACAAGCAGCAGTTGGGGCATTTCTTGGGCACACCCAGGATTTCTTTACATTCTGCGGTGGAACACATTCTACAAAACCGAGAACAATTATGTTTATGATGGTATAAGGTATGACAATGCTTGCAAAAGTTTTTAGACCCCATAAATCCCTGGATGTTAAGAATTCCATAGTAATGGTCATTGTGCAATAGTAGAAAATGGGTGTCTGGATATCTCGCAGGCTTGGGTTTAAAAATTGTCCAACCTTTTTCAGAACACAGTACAATCTGTATATTTGTTCTTAGATGATCCTCAACAATACCAATGTCGCTCAGAGACACCTGTTTCTGAGTAGACCACCCCAGTTCCCTGTGTAATTTTCTAGCGGCCCTCAGGAGCTCTGCGTCGGTGGGGCCCCCTGCTCTTTTTTTCATGACACCCATCAGTCCTGCTGCAAAACATAGATTGTCGCCATAACTGGAAAAATCAACCAAAAACCTCCGTTTCTTTTCAATGATTGAACTGTAAGGGATAGATTTGAGTTTCCTGCGTGCCCCACCCCTGGGAGGTCTGGATATAGTAGCGATTAAACGCAGCGTGTCGCTGCTCAGGATCTCCCTGTTGCTTTGCAGCATGTTGACCACCTGTTCTAAAAAGTCTCCCGCATCCAATTGGTTTTTTGTTTTCTTGAAAGAAAACAACGAGTTCTGGAGACCCTCAGATTGTAAACGTAACTGCACGAAATCACCGGGTTGAATGTCCCTGCTAATCTGATCAAGGATGTGTTGGATACCGCTCGTTAGAGCCTGGATGGCTTCCCCAAATGAACGCACATGCTCTAGGTTGACAAAACGAAACTCCTCACTGATCACCAGTGAGCGAAATCTTTCATACGGTCTGCGCCATGTCCCGACATGTGCCACGTAGACTTCGGGTGGGGGTGGGGAGCCTGCATCCCTCTCCTCATCAACATTCCCCTCTTCCTCCACCCTATCAGAGCCATCAGAGACTTTGGGGGGAGTTGAGGAGTCTCCACCTTCCCCTTCCCCTTCTTCCCTCCCCTCAACGGAGTGAACAGACCGTGGGGAGGTAGCAGTGCCTGACAGAGCGCCCCCACCCTGCATGACGGCCCCAAGACAATCCCCATAGGATCTAGAACTTTTAATCTTATCATTAACATAGTTATCAACCAACACGTCGAGCTCCGTGTGTTTAGCTTGCAAGACAGAGCGTTGGGCTTCTGCAATCAACTTCAGCTTTCTTCTTTCCGCTTCGACATTCTCTAGATCGACCTCTATAATTTTTATTTCCTTCATGCGGTCATAAATATCCAGGACGATCGGCATGTGCTTTGCAGAAATGTCAACCTTCTTCTTTTTGGGGGTAGGTCCATCCGAGGCACTGTCCGGTGCTGGACGTCTCGGGGGGCTGACACCTCCCTGCTCCAGCGAGGGAGCATGATGAGATGTTCCCTCCAGGGGATCTAGGAAAACATAGAATCACAGAGTTGGAAGGGTCCTCCCAGGTCATCTAGTTCAACCCCCACCCCAGCGCAAGGCTGAAGATTCACAAAGATTCTTCATGCCTTGAAGATGGCCCCATTCAGGGCAACACACTGCCACACACTGGCCAAAAAAATAGCAGGTGCAGCATGAGGGCCGCATGGTTGGAGACTAGAAGTCCCCCCCGCCCCCACCGCCATTCCAGGTGCCACAAATACAGAACAGCACTTGCCCCAGACTGTGAATTCCTCCCTCTCCCCTAGGGTTTTAGGACTCTGTGGCATGCTGTGATGTGCTGTGTTGAGATGACTTTTAAAAAACGCCCTTGAACACACACACACAAACACCCACACACACTCCACTGTCCCCTCCAGGATTCCTGGCCTTTTGACATTTTCACCTTTTTTTTTTTAAATTTACTATTATTCAACCAAAGCTTATAGGGGTGAGATCAGCTTGCCAGTAAAACCTGAATCTGATGGACC
Organism: Gekko gecko; assembly: GCA_029375565.1. Classification (NCBI taxonomy): domain Eukaryota; kingdom Metazoa; phylum Chordata; class Lepidosauria; order Squamata; family Gekkonidae; genus Gekko; species Gekko gecko. The sequence goes on along the minus strand of JAPDNY010000115.1, from coordinate 3,943 downwards.
CTCTCCTATGGAAAAATCTATAGGTTGCAGAGAATGAGGGATTTCCCCTTCATGGTTGACCACTGACCGGGAAGAAGAGATAAGAGTTAATCTCACCATCCTTCATGATCTTCTCCCACCCGACCCCTGCTGCTGTTAAGCAAAAAAACCCCAAAAAAAAAAACAAACAAACAAACAAACAAAAACAAAAAAACCAAACAACCATACCAGAGTTGCCCCCGACCAACCACTCTTGTGGGAGGGAGTTGGGAATTTCAGGAGGTGGGATATATTGGTTTACAACCATTGCCGTCATCTGCTCATCCTGGGTATATGCCGCTGTTAAAGACAGACGGGGGGGGGGCAGAGAAGTTTGTCAAAAGAGGGGTATTTCTGGTAGGCATTTTATACCCCCCACCCCATCCCCAAACAACATTTTGTCCTACCTGTCAAATTTTGTAGGTCAGAATCATCTATAGTAATTACAGGTAGTGATGATGGCAATTCGTTAGAAGCCATGGTTGGATCTTATGGAATTAATCCTAGGAACGTCTGCACGTGCACAGCCTACAGACACCTTTGAAAAATGGACACACGCATTGTCTTTCCACTCTCTTTTCTATGGGTGGTGGTTCGCCCTTATCTATCCTTAGCAGACGTTACACTTGGACGTGCAACAGCCTGGAAGAAATTTCAAACTGTGGTGGGCTTTTACATTTAACGTGCATAAAAAGTTTGAAGGGGTCTCTGTTTCACCCCAAACCTTCCTCACTGAGCATTTTAATTATTTTAGACACACCTTACAGAAAAAGCTTCTTTGGGGTGAAATCTAACAAGTTTTTTAAAAAGTTAGGAAACCAGAGCTAAACAAAGTCAGCTAAGAGTGTTTAATCCACCCTCCTGCTTTTTAACTTTTCTGCAAACATTTTAAATTTCACAAAGACACCATGGATTTTTATACATTTGTTTTTTATTTTAATAACAAGTTACCTCACTGACCATTTTAATTTTTAGACACTGCTTACAGAAATACTTTCAAAACATCAAAAGTGTATTGAAATGATTTGTGCACAAATCTCTCAACAAGGACCACTAAAGCGGGGTTACAACGGTGATAAAAAGCATTTAGCTCTTTTCGTGGACGTTCTGCACTGGAGATACCCCCAACAGTGTCCCCATTGTAACAAGATCCTGAAAATGGATACAGTACACATTCAGGCAACATGCAATTCGGGTGACCAATTGTAACAAAGGGTCCATTTTTAAATTATTACATACATATATTAATTTTTTTTCATAATCCGCATCGCTCCAGTACAGACATTCGTGTGATTTTTGCCCGGGTCTCTCTAAAACACACCCTTCACATCCGGCGTAGCAGAAGTCATCAAAACATTTATCCAAAATCACATAGAGGGCAGCAGGAAGCAGCTGATCCATAATGTCGCGTGGAGATGCATCCTTAAAATCAGGAAGTATATTGTCTGTCAGACCTGTATGTTCTTGCAGGGTCTTGCGCACAGAATTCATGTCCCCAGAAAAAATGAGGAGACAGATTTTCTAGAATAAAACAAATGGGGCAAAGAAAAAAAAACATTACACTCAAAGAATCCTAAGCCATTTGCGCCCCCAACCCACTCAGACACCCATACACACCTTGAAGGTATTCGGGGACTGCTGTTGATTTGAATCCTCCCATCTTTGGGTCTTTTCAGGGATTCCAACATCCTCATCGTTCCCCAACATTGCTGTAAAAAGCCTTTTTGAAATGATAGGCCACTCATTCTCTTTATCAGAATCAGAACTCTCCACGCGTCTACGAATGCTTGGCATCTTTCTGGGGGCGCCAGGAACTGAAGGATTGGTGCCAGAGGTCACCGGTGTGCACGCCATGGCTCTGGGGAACCAGCAGCAGCAGAAGCAGGCGCTGTGGGTGGACGGGTCACCCATTTTTAAAGAGCACGCCTTGCTCTCATTGGCTCGTTTGAATGCTGCAGGGTAGACACCCCTGTGATGCAGGGAGGGGGTGTGTGGAACGGCCAAAAAATCAACCTTCCCCCCATCCTACCTCGCAAGGTTGGCGTTGGCAACCCCCCCTTCTGTTTTATTTCTTGTGCTATGTGTGTGCTGCTGAGGGGGGGGGGCTAGCCCACTCCCCTGCAAAGGAACATTTCCTGCAAAGGCAAAGGGACTGCCCCCCCACCTCTCAGAGAGGCTCCCTGGGGAGCAAAAAAAATTGTGGCTTGCCAATGCATTCCCTTAAGTTTTATAAGATTCCCTGCCTCTAAAAGTGTGCTGCTTGGGCAACTGTCTCCTACATGCCTGCCATTTCCCCCAAGGCAGTTTTTACCCCTTAATTCACAGGGTCGCCTGGAGATTCTCCAGCCCTAGCCTGGAGATTGTGGCAGGCAAGCAGGAGGGTGGAGGGGGGGCGGAGGAGGAGAAAGCTTCAGGAGCCCGCCTCTCTGCAGTGGGTGACATTGAAATTTAGCCGGGCTGGAGAGAGAGAGAGCTCTCATTGGCTGAGGGCTAAAGATCCCGCCTATCTCTCTATCCAGAGGGCCTGTCTGTCTTTGAACTGGAAGTCTGCCTTTGGTGGGGGTGGGGAATGTGTGCCCTGCCCACTTGCAGCTCAGCGCGGGCTGTTTGTTCTGTTGAAAAACTCTCTCCAATACACAGCTGTCCTGGGGGAAAGTTTGCTTGTAAAACTGGGGGGTTTTGCGTGCTTTTTTTTCCTTTAAAAAAGGATGGAAACTTGGGGGGGGCTCCTCTGGCATTCTGCACTCCACAGTAAGTAAGAACTCTGCTTATGAGTTGAAACTATGGCTTTTGAATCAACTTTTTTTCCCCTTGTGGCTGGCTGGAATTCTCTCTCTGCCTGGTTTTTTCTGCCTGTCTTTCTTTTCAAAAGGCAAATGAGTGAAGCTTTTGAAGGGGATCTGTGGGGCTGGCTTGTGGGGTGTGATTCAGCTTTTTTTTCCTCTGTGGGGGAACCTTGTTTGTTTGGTTCCCATCCCCTGGCTTCAGCGTGGGTGTGTGGGTGTTTGTGTGTGTGTGTGTGTGTGGAATTCTTTCTGCTAAGGGGGACTCTATTCCTGGCATATAGGTGCCTGCCTAAAAAAAACCTTGCCTATAAAACCTTTTGGCCTCTCTCATCCGTGTATGGGGGGAAGGGACAGTCTCTGTGTGGAGTCTCTGCCTGTGTCTCTTTAATGCAGCGTCTCTCCCACTTGGACCCGAGGCTGCAGACAGCATTTTTAAAAGCAGACTTGTTTCCTTTCTGCTGAAAACCCCACTGCTTTTGGGTCTGGGGCTTACAGAGGGAGTGGGGGCATGCAACGGGGAGGGGGTCCCCAGGCTCTCTATGGGGTGGGGGCTCCCAGGATCTCCCTGGGGCACAAAACTATGTTAGCATGTGGGGGGGGCAGGCTCTGTGTGGAGTCTCTGCCTGTGTCTCCTTATCTACTCCTGGCTGAAGCAGGATTCTAAAAGCTTTTTTCCTTTTGCTCTCTCTCTCTCTCTCTCTGGGGGCTCCCCCAAAAATCTCCCCTGGATCTATGTTAGCACAAGCATGGTTACAAATACCACAGTCAAACTGTTTTCAAAGCACTCCCCAGACACACGGCACAAAAGCCCCTTCCAGGGATCAGACACACACACAAAAACATAAGCACAAAAGCCCCCCCAAACACCCAGAAACCCATTTCCCAGCCTGGAGCCCCATTTCCATGGCTGGTGGGGGGGAGAAAGCCCAACACATGGTCCTCAGGGGAGGCAGCCATCTTGCCTGGAAGCATGGCCCTCAGGGAGGCCGCCATCTTGCCCCTGCAAGCATGGCCCTCATGGAGGCTGCCATCTTGCCTCGCAGCAGGGAGGCGGGACAAATCCCTGAGCTCTCATTGGCTGAGGGGGCGGGGCACCTGTCAACGAGGGGATGATATGGAAGGTAGTCCCTCCCATCTTC